>PVJX010024010.1:0-28606 GCA_004027295.1 Dolichotis patagonum | reverse complement strand
GAAAGGGAAGATCTCTTAAAAATAACAAGGGAGCAGGCAGTAAAGATACAAAGACTGGAAGATGACAAGAGGATCTATAACTTAAGAATAAAGTATGTGAATGAAGAAGCAGGAATCAAATCAGAGGAATTACAAAGGCTATTCACAGCAATTATTAAGGAAAATTTCCCAAGCATAGAAAAAAGAAATGATATGCAGAAGTATGAAGCATACAGAACTCCAGCCACCTACAACCCAAACAGAGCTATACCCAGACACATAATAATCAAGATCCCAGAAATTCAATATAAGAACAGAATATTAAAAGCCATCAGAGAAAAGAAAAAGATCACCTATAAAGGAAAACCCATCAGAATCACGGCAGACTTCTCGACACAGACCATCAGGTCAAGAAGAGCTTGGAGTAAAGTAATTCAAGCGCTGAAGGAGAACAATCTCCAGCCCAGATTGATGTATCCTGCAAAACTCTCTCTAGAAATTCATGGAGAAACAAGATGCTTCCATGACAAAGAGGAACTAGGAGAATTTGTGACCACCAGTCCAACCCTACAAAAAATACTGAAGGACATTCTAGAGAGAGAGAACAAGAATACGAGCATTTCAGGAACAGTGGCAGAGAGGCCTCAGTGAACGAGGCAGACAGTGAAGTGGAAGAGAAAAATAGACTATCAATGGCATAAAAATAGAATAGCAAAAATGAGGCAGAGAAGATTGGCTGTAATCTCTAGTATAGAGGGCCTTGAAATACTAACAAAGAGAAACACAGGCAGAGTAGATCAGGAAATAGGGTCCATTGAGCTGCTCTATATAGGGAGGCAGTGGGACCCAAAACAAGCAGTGCACCCCATGGGAGTGAAAAGGGAGGAATTGTCTAAAAAAGGGAGGCAGAGGATACTGTTAATGGGGTAACAAGATTTAGAATTTACATTATTCTCACCACTCTGCTTGGATGGATTACATGCTGTTCCAGTTTGTCTACTTACACTAGACTTGAGGACATGGTCAGCTATCCCAAAAATAAGAGGACATATTACGGTAATCACCCCTAATTTTCCTATCAACTTAATCTGAAGCCCTTTATAACTTATACTGTCTTATTATGACTGATCTTATTTGAATCTGGTTTGTTAGATTGCTACTTTGTATTGACTGATTTAAATCTGTTATGATTGATAGCATCGTCTAAGTGTATAGGCAACTACACTGAAGATGACAAGACTCACTAAGATACCCACTCTGGTTTGATTACTACTTGCTTTTGCAGTCTTATAATGTCTCCAATGCTTCATTTTTATTAATGTTGTTATACACTGCTGAGACATCATGATAACCATTGTAGATCACCTTGTACTGCAGTTTTATGTGACTTTTCTGCCTCATGCTTTTCTAGGAGTTGTTTCGTTTTTTCTTGCTTTGTTTTGTTTTTTCTGCTAATACAGAAATGATAGATATACATGTAGAGACTCATGCATGTGTAGAGCTTATAAACAGTTTACAAGAACCAACTATATAACACGTTGAAACGAACAACTACTTTGAAGAAAAAGAGATACTACAATACCCAGTGGTGATTCCATAATGTCATGATGTGAAGTCCAGCAAAACTATCACTTCTTGTTCAAAGTGATCTTAGCTTGCTTTGCCTTATTTAAGTTCAACACACATTAAGGTACGGACAGCTGTTTTGATAGCCATTCTTGGCTTCCCTAATGTCTGGTCTTGAAGACCTGAAATGCCCTCCTCGTCCTGCTCAGATCAATTTCATGCTACGTTGTTTCATGTGAATTCCCTGTATGTGACAATATGGACAACTACTTGGAAGAAAACAAAGAGTCAATATGATAGAGAGTGAGTATCTCCAATTGTCTAGTTTTGAAATTTTTGTCTCTTACATTGCTTTCTTGTGATCTGCTTTGCTCAGTTTTGTTGTGTTTAATTTTACCCTTTTGATATAATTGCATGTATATTTGAGTGGGTAAGATGGATGACCATATTGCTGTTTTTGTCAGATTGTGGAGCAGAACCGTTAACAGTCTCACTGTCTGAATGTCTACTTTACATGTTTTAACTTTGTAATTTGAACAACTATTTCCAAGAAGTCAGTATGTAATTTGTCAAGTAATAATTTCTTAGGTTTTTTTGTTGTTGTTCTTTTCCTTTTTTCCTTGGAATACTTTATTGTTGCTACCCTATATTCTGTTTTGTTTTGTTTTGTTTTTTCTCTTTCAATAAAACTATTTAAAAAAAATCTATCCATTGAGTTTTCTTTTTTTGTTTGTAGTAGGGACTGCATTTAGAGCCTGCACACTGAGCTACATGTCTGGCTCCTTTTATTTTTGAGAATGGGTCTTGTCAAATTGCAATAGTTGGATTTGAAGTTGTGATCTTTTTGCCTCAGCCTCCTAAGTGCTGGGATTACAGGCATAAATTGCTAGTCCCAATTTACACAATAAGCTTTTCTTCAAGTACAGTCCTAAAAAGGAATCCACTAAATGAGTAAAGTAAAAGAGCATACGGTCTATATAAATGACAAGCACAATCTATTGTAGTAGGAGTTTTCATTTTTGGATAAAATTTTCAAGTAGGTATATATCTACATACAAGAAGTTAGGCACAAAGTGTTACTCTATGCCATTTCCCATATGAAATAATTTACTCTGCAGTCTTCATACTTTGGAAACCTAACACTTGTGATAAGTAAAGAATTTTTGGTTGATCTCTACTGTTCTTTTATTCCTAGTTGCCCGAGAGACTGTACCTATAGTTTTAAGCTAAAAGAATTGTTCTTTCCTTCATCATGGGAATCCTACCTGCCCAATCTCTTACTATATCTAAAGATATAAGTAGAATTCTTTAAAAGTCCCATTATGATTTATATCTAAAATGACCCCAAAGCTTCATGTGCTCTCAAGTGGGGCTCTTGGGAGGTGGTTGGATCATGCATGGGTGCATGGCACTGGACCAGACCACTGATTGGATTAGCATGGCCCTGGGTGTGGCTGAATGAATTTACCGAAGGCAAAAGCCACACTATGGGTGAAAGTGGAACCAACCAATATGCTTGTGGCCTGGATGGAGAATAAAGGGAATAAAGGAAGCAGGCTCGCTGCCTTCTTTTGGCTCAGCCATGGACTGTCTCACTTCTGCCATGCTGCTCTGCTTTGGAGCTTCTTGACTTTGGACTGAAACCTCTGAAATCTCTGCCAAAATAAGCTTTTCCTCCTTTAACTTGTTGGTGTCAGGTATTTTTGTCCCAGTAATGAGAAAGTAACTACAATAAACCTCATCTTTAAATATTTAACTCACTTTTATTGAGATCTTACTCTGTATTTTGAATATTCAGTGTACAAAAGTAGCACTGGTTATGGTGTCTCACAACTGTAAATCTCAGACCTCTGGGAGCCTGAGGCAGGCAGATTATAAAATGAAGCTCAGGCTGGGCAATTTAGTGACTCAGTAATAGTCACTAGTGACTTAGTGTCTCAAAAACAATTTAAAAAGGCTAGAGATGTAGCTCAGTGCAAAGGCCTTGGGTTTAATCCCTACTGCTGAAAAAAAAAAATACTACAGTCTCTGTTTTCCAGAAACTTGCAGATTTAAATGCCTTTTACTAAATTCTCTTAAAAATATAAGAAATTTGAGAGTTCATTCCCCCGTAATCTTAGCATTCTGGGAGGCTAAGGTAGTAGGATTTAAGCCCAGTCTTGGCAATATAGCAATACTTCCTCCTCCCAAGAGATGCTGGGCTTTCGAAGGCACTGGTCCTGGGTAGATATGGAATAGTATTGATGAATTGCAAATACGTTATGCTCAGTAAAAGAAACTAGACACAAAAGACAACATATTTGAAGATTCCATTTATGGGTAAAGATAGAAGGAAGGTTTATAAGTATGCAAAAGATCAAAATTCACAAATGGATGAGAGAAATATGGCTTTTAAGCTGGGCAGTGTGGCACGTACCTGTAATTCCACCACTCGAAGAGGCTGAGGCAGGGAGAGCACAAGTACAAGCCCAGCCCAGGAGGACAAAGGCCCAGAGGGGTAAAAGCATGTTTACCAAAGGACCTGGTAAGTGGGAAGGCTGAGGGCGGGTCCACACATCTGTCTAAGGAAGCCACCCTGCACCTTGGCCAGCTGCTCCTAGAGCCCCAGATCTACAAGAGGTCAAGGCTGATGATGGTGCAGTTGCTCTGAGTGAGCTCCAGAATCTGTTTGCTCTCCTCTGTCTGCTCTGCCCACAACTGGGCCAGGTGCTCCAGCTGCAGCAACTGCTCTCAAATTTGGTAACACGGGTTCTGGTTGTCTTGAATCTGGACTTGCAGCTGTCCTGCCAGGTAGTCCAGCTCCTTCTGTAGCTGCTGGACCTCTGCCTGCAGCCACTGTTCCTCCTTGGAGGGCCCAGCTTGGGGCTCCAGGGCCAAGGGCACTGCTGAGAAAGGAAGCAGAAAGTAAGGAAGCAGGCTCCAGGGCTTCTGGCCTCTCAGAGCATCCACTCAGTTCTTGGGCTCCAATCCAGGCTCCTTATCCCCACTTTCACTTCCCGGCTCATTTCTCAGACCAAAATGATGGCCATGCTTGAAACCACTCCCCAGTGTGATTCATGTATGGGGCTTGGCAGTAACCACACAATCTCTCTCTGCAGATGGGGACACCAAGGCTCGAGATGACAAGACTTGCCATCTTCTGGCACAGACCGCTTTTCCTTTGCCAAAATGCCCTCAAGTCCACCCTACTCCCTGGACCAGTGTTAAGTCACCTCCAAAGTCCAGGACATGGCCCTGCTTCCAGGTTACCCTCGTCCATGCTCAGTCATCTGTCTCTTCATTTTGGCCCGACTGCTCTCCAGCCCTAACCTGTCTTGCTCTGTGCTCCTTCTCCTCCTTCAAGGTGCAAAGCTGTCTAAGGTACAGGGGACAGGCACATCTGTCATACCGTCTTTGCCCTCTTCCCCTTCTGGGCCCGAATCTGGGGTACCTCAGATACAAGACTGGTGAGCTGTTGACATAGTTTTAAGGTCGAGGAGAGGCTGAAGAAGAAACACATGGTCAGGGGTGCGCAGCTGGATGCTGGAAGAGGCGCGTGCGCAGTGGCTTGCCCTTCCCTCTAGTCTAGGACGAAGCTCTCCTGGTTGCATCCAAGATAATGAGGCCAGGACTGTGCGTGGTTTATCTTTTCTTTGGCTGCAGCCAATTTCTGCTCTAGGGCTTCTTGGAAAAATCCATGGGCAGGGGTGGGGAAGGGTGAACCACATCAGCACAATCCCATCAATCCCGGCAAAATTTCTTCCAGTAACTGCCATGCAGCCCAACTCCCCACCCCCAAAAGGCGTTACCAGAACGGTACTGAGTTCCAAAGAGGTGGTTCTGGGCGTGGCTTCACTTCTCCAGGCCCATTGGACAAAGAACAGATGACGTTGAGGAGGCGTGGTCATTCTTCTTGCGGGGCAGGGATGCTTGGAGACACGTTTGACAGTTGCTCAAACTGTCAACGATGCTTAATCTTCAGTTTTGTCCTGTATTGCCTTTGCTCTAGGACAAAAATTTTATTTTATGATATAATATATATTGTTTTAATTACTGGGGATTAAACCCAAGGCCTCTTACATGCTAGGCAAGTGCTCTGCTGCTGAACTTTATTTCTGGCTCTTTTTTTTGGGGGGGGGGATGAGATCTTACTAAGGTGCCCAGGTTGACCTCAAACTTGCAATCCTTCTGCCTCAACCTCCTGAGTTTCTGAGAATACAGCCATGCACTCCCCCAACAGGACTCAAAAGTTTATTTTACTAAACAAAATTATTTTCTTTTAAAAAATTGTTTTTCTCTCTGGTTGATCACTTCTTGCAACACTGCAAATCATCAAGGCAAATCCCACACAACTAAACTTATTTTCCAAATAAGCTGATTTTTCTTTGTTATCCTTGGTAACACTCAGGATATTGCTTGCAGAGAGAAAATCATGTTTCTAAGGAAAAACTTTATTAGGAAAAATCATTATTAGATTGTAGTTCTGTCATTATTTTTGAGCTGCTGCAATCTGTATATAGACTGAACTAAATTTCAAATTCTTCTGGTTTCCTGTAATAACTGTCTGCAACTCTCTAAGAACTTCTCAACTTTGAAGCCCTTTCAGTTGAAGCTGAACTACTCCCTGCCATTTTCAAGAGTTAAACCTCATGCCTGATGTGTGGGCCACAAAGAAAGTTGACCCAGCTACCAGATGCTGTAACCAGAGATGGCTGAATTACAAACTAAGGACATCTACTGACATTTGAACTAAAGAACTAGACTCCCTTTTTATCTACCGACACTTCTGTCCATCCGAACTTTTCCTAGCTTACTTTTTTTTTTTCAGTTCATAATGGTGTAGTTAAAATTTCACAGTTCATAGTTACTCTTAGTGATTTTGTGGAATCCTTTAGCTCTCCCCAGCGGGTGACACTGGAGATATCCTCAAGGTAACTCTTGTTCAAATCACAATGATAGTCCCATTTTATACCACTGTGTAAATTCAACCCAGTCATGGGATATTAAATAATCAAATTGCTCTAGATTGGTGGCCATGGTGGCACATGCATAATGCTCCAGGAGGGTGAAGCAGGAGGATCACAGGTTCAAGCCCAACCTCGGCAACTTAGTGAGACCCTGTCCTCAGAACTCAATGTACTTGTCATGGTGCTGAGGCTTCATGCATATAGCCATTGATTTCATAGTACCTATGGAGGCAGCACTGCCTTTTGACAGCTGGAAACTGAGGCTCAGAGAGGAGAATTACTTTGATCCAGGCTATTCAGCTAAAAAGCAACAAAGCTATAGTTTGAACCCAAGTCAATGGGACTTCGGATCCCAGCTTCCTCTCTATTTGACTCTTCAAAGTGCCCCCACAGAAGGTTCTGGGGACCAGGAGAAGTTCCTGAACTCTGAGCATAGGCAGGAAGGGAGTAGGACACAATCTCTTGCAGGGCTCAACTGTCTAGAGCGGGATCTTGGGAAAGCCAGGGTCCACAGTGGCCCCTTTGGAAGGAAGTGGCCCTGGCTCATGCCACCTCTTCCCATCTGCTGCTTCATCTGCTGTACCAGCTCACAACAATCTATGGTACTGCCCAACTGGCCCAAGCCATTGTAATGTGATACTGAGTGAGGCATGGACCCATACTTGAGATTTCAGCCTTTGTCCTAGTCGTGATGAGCTCTTCTGCCTTGTAACACGAGAACAGGGCTTCTTCCCTCTACTGGAAGTCAGCATCCTTAGGTGCTAGACCCCAAGATCCCTGCCCTCTGTTAGATCAGGTTTGCGTCTATAGTTCATTAGGGCAGGACTGTCCTTGTAGCCCCCATGGCCCACCCCTTGCAGCATCCAGGTAACAGGCCTGGAATGTGCCACACACCTTTCTGCTAGACTTGCTCAGACACTAATGTTCAATACAACCCCGAAGCCCGTCCTCTGCTGGCAGAGTCTGCTCCCTGCTCCATGCCTAAGTGCTACTGACCCAAGACCCCAGAATTGGACAGGCAAGGCCAAGCAGTAGGAAATCCATTTATTGCAAATGAAAAGAAACAGGGGTTGCATCACTAGGACCCCACAACCTGCTCCTTGTTTCCTTCCTCTGACTTCTGCTACCAATTAGTACATTGCCCAGCCTCAAATAATTATTAGCACTTCCCTATGGGCCAGCTGCAGTATTGATATAGCCCTTCTCCATGCGTGTATAAAGTATTTCCTAGGCACAGTCTGTGCCCCTCACGGTAGCCCACCCAGCAGCCTCTGCCTGAGCCCCAGTGGCCAGAAGGCAGGAAGTGCCTCCAAGGGTCTGGGAGCCCTCTAAATGAATTTCTTTAATTTTCAAAAATTAAAAAAGTATTCTTTTTCCTTTCTAATGTTTCAATCTACAATTATTTTTTAAAAGATACTTATTTTTAAATTGTTTTCTGTTTTTAATTTTTAAAGTGTCCGAAATTTTAAAAAGAACAAAAATGTTTTTTTCTTTGTTATCTTGAACTTTAAAGATAAAAGCACTGCCTGTGAAGGAGAGGCAGGGATAGGGTGGGAAGGCACTGAATAGTGTGTGTGTGTCCGGGGAGGGTATGGGAACAGAGTTCTGACTCCTATTTCTCTAGGCTTTGGCTTTCAGTCATTCTAGATCTCAGTAATCTCCATGTCAACTTTCTTGTCAGCCAGCTGGGAAAAGGGAATGCAAGGTGATGCCCAAGGCTAGGGTTCTGGCTTTCATACAGGTGCATCAGGATCCCCCGAGGTGGGGTTCTGGAGGACAGCCTTAGTCCCAGCCTCTTCTGGTGCAGGTTCCACACTGTCCACAAGGCTCCACTCTAGAAGATCTCTGGAGAGAGAGCAGCAGGTGTTGAGGACTAGGCCACCTTGTATACTACACACACACACACACACACACACACACACACACCCCGCAGTCATCTCCCCCTAAGGGCTCTGCTCACCACCCTACTTGGTAGCAGCTGCAAGTTCCTCGGTGTCTTTTGGGACTCTGGTGTGGCCTTCTTAGCAAGACTCTTGAGCAGCTTCTAGAAATTTACCCAGACACTCCCTGCGCTCACCCATAGACCTCAACACCAGCTCCTGCAGCATTAGCAGCTTTCCATGGAGGAAGAGGGGCTCAGTGCCTGGTCCCAGCCCAGGCCACGGAGATGTCAGGCCGTATATTAATATCACACTTGTTCTCTACCAGGTAGTTGATGGGCTCCTTCTTCTCCTGGTGCTGCTCCTTCAGCACTGCCCTCTGATTTGGGCACAGAGTAATGTCCTCTCTGTGGAGAGAGGTCAGTGGTCAGGGCTCACTCACCAGGCTCCCTGACCCCCATCCTCTACAATCCCTGCTGCTGTTGACCCTGGCCCAGCTCGCTAACAGTGTCTGTGTTCCCGGAGAGCTGTAGACAGAGATGTTCCGGCTCCTCCACAAGCTCCTTGAGCTCTAGCTTTTCCTGCATGACCTCCACCAAATGGATCTGGAGCCAGAAAGACAAGGTCAGGGCTCTGTGGCCACCCTTCCTAGCCTGGCAGACAGACTCACTTATCTGCTGCTTCTCCATGGACTCCTGTGAGGCCTGGTGGCTTTCTCCGGACACACGATCACCCTTGTTTCTAGGGTCTGGGGCCCCCTCAGGCTTATCCTGAGCCAGGTGCCTGCACTGCCACTTCTGCTCCCTCAGCTGCCTAGACAGCCAAGCACATTCTTCCTGGGCACTAGTGAAAGCTGCATTCAAAATACCACCTTCAACAAGAGGGGTGTTTTTTATACAGAGACTTCCAGGACAAGTGCTGGTCTTGGTGGCACCCTTGTTGCTCCTATGGTGTCTGACCACTGGCTCACAGAGAAGGTTTGGGATCCCAAGACACCACAGGGTAGGGAAATCAAGATATTGGGGTGTCCAAAGGGACTACAGAGGGGGTTCAGGAAAGTGGCACAAGAGAAGGGCCAGAGTCGTGTTCAGCTTTTTATGACCTCTCAGCTGTCCATGTTCTTTGGGATAATCATGTCATATTGTGCCAACGAACCTCCATGTGCATTTGCATGGACAGAACCTCTCTTTCTATGGGCCAGCCACCTGCTGGGAGACAGTGAACAGCCCAACTGTAACAGCTCTAAAAGTGTCTTCTCCCTCCCCAATTCACTTTTGCCTTGTGTCATTCTTACTATTCATGTATCCCTCCTTGGAGTCTCCACTCACCTTCAAGCAGAGCTAGGAGTCTCACTTGGATTGATGGCTGCTTCTAGTGTATGGTATATTCCAAGCTTTCCTGAGGGTTACAGAAAGTGAGAAGTCACAAAGGTGGCCAGGCCTCCAACAAGAGGGCCAGTCCTCAGTGGCTCCCTCACCTGTGTATCATGTAGCTCCTGGTGAACCCTGTCCAAGGCCATGTTGTCTCCTCTTGCTGAAGCTGAGCCATGATTTGCATGTGTACCAGAAGCTGCCAGGGCAGCATTTCCTCCTTAGAGGATAGCTGCTACTAGGCCTTTTGTACTGCCACAGGTTGGACAGGATCTGGTCTCCATGCTGCTCCAGACCCTGGGCCTCTTGGCTGTTCAGCCCTATCTGGAGAAGACCCCCAAATGAGGGCAAGGGATGACTTGCTAATTTCTGAGTCTAAGCCCAGAAGCAAGGTGGGGGCACCCACAGTCCCAAGCCTTCTGCACCCAGCCTCAAGCCTCAGAATTTCCTTTCCCATAATTTGAACTTTAGACCACAGTTATGGAGAATCTGAGGGATCTAACCTACATCTGTTAAGCACACTCCTCCAGCATCCAATCTTTTATGTACAATATCTCATTTTAATCCTCAATATTTCTTTGAGGAAAATGCTAATCTTTTGATGTAAGGCTGAGTGATAATGAAACATTGACCCTGTGGCCAGTGGAGTTGAGATTAGAATCCAGCCTGAACCCAAGGAAGCTCCCGTCAAACCATGTCACTCTGTGGGATGAGGGGGTCTTAGGGATGATGGCATCTGGACCTCGGAAGATCCCAGGGTTGCCTACTTCTAACAGAGTCTGGGAGTAAAAAATAATTGCAGGCCTGAACTGCAGGACCCCAAAGGACTCTGGGTCACCTGCTTCCAGGATGTGGCAGGTCTGTCTTGGCCCCAGCACCTCCCATCTCTGTGGCTGGCACCTCTGTCTTAGCCCAATCTCATAGGGCAGAAGTTACCATCTCCCTGAGTTCTGCAAGCTTCTCCTGCAGATGGTCAAACATTTTATAAAAATTTTCACATTTCCCTTACCACAGAAATTCCTTTCAACCCTCAAGGTCAAGGAATTGTTGAACATGCTCACTGTACACTCAAAAATTCAGTTACAAAGACAAAAAGGGGAATCCTTCTTCACCAAAAATTTATACCTCATAATAGACTTCACTTAGCAGTATATACTATTAACTTTTAAAATCCTAGTAGGGATGAGACTATAGCAGCAGAAAGACAATTCAATCAGGTAAAAGAAACAAAGCTAGGAAGGGTCCTTTGTCATACTGGACAATGGAAGGCACCCAGTCCAGTGCTAATTTGGGATCCAGAGTATGCTTGTATCTTTCCAGAAAAACGCTAAACGGCCTATCTGGATACCAAAGTGTGCTGTTCAGCTGTACACTCTAGATACAGCCCTGGAGAACTTGATTTCCACCTTTCAAAAAGCTGACACTTAGTCCTATGACAGTGATGCCTCGGAGACTGCTTCCTGGCCAGCTCCGTCTTGACATGCTGCTCCGACTGCACTGTGCTGGAGAGTCCCATGTTGTGACTGACTGCCAAGAATGGCAATCAGCGCCACCGACACAGCCAGACCTGAGGCCCCAGACCTGTGTGTCCACAGCACAGGGCAGGATGGAGAATAACCTCCTCTCCCCTGAAAGATGCCCAAGTAGGGCTCTAGCTCCCAGGACACCTTCACAATGAGGTCTACACTGTCCCATGTTATGGAGTGAGGGGAGAAGGGTGAGTGCATTATTTTGCTCTGAAGGACCTGGCATGTAAGGCTGGTGCCCAGCAGCCATGCACCGGCCTGAGGAAACCTTCCTGTAACTCAGCCAGCTGCTCCTAGAGCCCAAGATACTGCAAAAGCATTAGGCTGACGATGGTATAGTAGCTCTGTGTGCGCTCCAGGATCTCCTTGTGCTCCTTGGCCTGTTTGACTCACAGCTGTGTACCGGTTACAGCAGCTGCTCTCCTGATTCAGACAATACAGCCTCTGGTTATCTTGCACCTGGCCTTTGAGCTATCCCAACACATGGTGTAGCTGCTACTGCTGGACCTCTGCCTATAGCCAATGTTCCAAGGGTACCTCTGAGAAGGGGACAGCAAGGGCCTACGGGCCTCCAGCCTCTCAAAGAACTCTGCTCAGTTCTTGCCCCCCAATTCAAGCTCTTTGCCTCAACCTTGGCTGTTGGCTCATTTCTCAGACCAAGGTGATAGCCATGCTTGAAACTACTCTCCAGTGTGATTCTTGTTTGAAGCTTGGCAGTGGCCACACAGCCCTTTCTGCAGATGGGGACACCAAGGCTCAGAGATGACAAGACTTGTCATCTTCTGGCACAGACTTCCTTTCCTTTGCTAAAATGTCTGTGAGTCCACCCTACTTCTTGGGCCAGTGTAAGGCATCTCTATAGTAAGCTCCACAGCCCAGGGACATGGCCCTGCTTCCAGGTCACCCTCATCCCTGCTCAGCCATCTATTTCTTCATCTATGACTGATTGGTTTGCAGCTTCTGCACTTGCCTTTGCTGCGTTCTTTCTCCTCCTCCAGTGTACTGCCCGAGGCACAGGGAGGGACAGGCTGGTGACCACAGATACACCTCACATTTTTTCCTTCTCTTCTCTGCCCTTCTGGGAACAACCTGGAATCTGGTTGATCTGTTCCTGCTCCTGTTTTAGGCCCAGGGTTTAAGAGAAAGTTTAGTGAATGAGACAGGGTTGGGGTGCAGTGGCTGGACAGGGAAGGGTCTCATGGGCAATAGCTATCCTGACCTCCAGTCTAGAAATTGCTGGCCCAGTAGGAGATACTTGGTTTCGTCTATGAGACTGAGGCCTCTAGTAGCATCTGGGTTCCATTTAGAAAGAAACGTATGAGAAGGTGATTTTCCTTCTGGTAAGAATCACCCAGGTGAGAGGTGAGACAAACTTACTTCCAGAACTTTCCATGTCCCCAGAGCTCAAGAAGAAGCCATTATAGCTTCCCACCCCAGTTCCCAGGGAAAACACATGGCTCTAGGGACCAAGCTTCCTCACGAGAAGAGAAAGACTCTCTCAAGGCCACAGTTCTTTGGAAAGGAGGATAGGGAAAACATATAGAAAGACAAAAAGCAAAAGGGAAAAGGCCCACACCTGAAGTGACACTGTAAAGGCAGTTTTTAAACTTACAGCCAGACACTGCCCAAGGACAGGACTGGGAAGCACAGCCTGCTCCCATAATTAGAGAATAACAAAACTTAACTACCCTTGACGTTCCAACACCAGCTGCAGGATAAATGTAACTCAGCCAGACAGTGCATCTTGTTATGTTTGCTTACTTTCAAGTTTTCAGACTTATCTCCTCGAGACAGACATGCTCCATCGTAGATAATGATTGATTCTTCCTGCTCACCCAAGCCCCTGACCTTAAGAAAGTCCCAATTAACTTGCTCAAAGTCAATCTGCCTAGCAATGTATGACAAGACAATAGGTAGCCAACTTTAGAATATCCTGTTGTCAGCCTTTTGTACTTCCTTCTAACTATCTGTGTAAGTGACTGTTTAACCTGAAGATGAGGCTGGTGATTAGGAATTGAGATTCCCACCAGTCTGAGAGTGCAAATGAATCTTGTCTGCCTTCCAAGTTCCTCGGTGCTGTGTGTCTTCTCTGTTTGTTTTCTGCAATAAGGCCACACTAGTGAGAGTAGTGCCTGGGGAAGCAACACTACCAGCTGACATCCTGTCATTATCAGAAACTGGTGCAGAAGCACCATGGACTTTGCAGGACTGTCTCTAAACAGAGTGGGCCTTAAGAGCCATGAAAGAGAGAAGATGTCTGAGTACTAAGGGCACAAAAAGGTGCAGCAGGGTAGACGTGTTGCTGTAGTAAGAGAGACAGTGATACCTGAGGGTATGGACAGGGCTTGCTCAGGGTTTGGGCAGCATGGCAGCATGTTGGATGGATGAAGCTCAAAGCAGGGGCTGATGGTCTCTTTCCTCAACCCCTGACAAACTTGCTCTCTCTGAAGCTCAGAAAAAAAAAAATTCAGGCTCTGTCCTGGGGCTGCTACGTAGGCAGAAGGAAGATGTGCCGAGGCCAGGGATGCACCGTTCTTTCAGAGAGCCACTCTGTGCTGTACTGACCTTAACCTGCATCTCCACTTTGAAAACCAGACTCCCTAGGGAGGAACACTGGAGTACAAGGGGTAGAGCTAAAAATAAGTCTGCCCGGGGGAGAAAGTGATTTTTCTAATGTTGCACAGCAAGCTTCTGGTAAAGTGTACTCAAAATTCAGATTTTCTCCTAATCCTGCTGCCTGGGCTCTCCTGACCACATGTTAGGGATCTTTTGAAGAGCCCAAGGGCAAATGGTGATTGTCACTGGCCCAGCTTCCCTCGACACTGAGGAAAATCACTTAGCAACTACCATTTAGTGAAGGTTTATTCTGCCAGAGAAACTAGGGAACTGACATAAAAACATTCCATTTAAACTTCATGAGTGTCCATAAAATTCTCTCTCTCTGTATGTGGTGCTGAGGATCAAACCCAGTACTTTACAGAAGTTAGTCTAGCATCCTACAACTGAGCTATCATGCCTGGAACCCTCAAATGCAAAATTCTTAGCCAGTACCTGGCACTTTTAGCCAATACTTTGCTCACCTTAACTATTACTCTTTTCAGCCATTCAAGCATCTATCCCCAGCAGCCGAAGCTCACATCCTCAGATAAGCGACAGTCACCAGCAGTGGCTGTCCCAGGGTTATGGCTGTTCATAATCTTCATTACTACTCCAAGGCCATCAAAATTATTCTTTTGTTGAAACTTGCTGCGACCCAAGCACTCCTGAGGTTCTTGAGGTTAAGGATCATGAAAGGATGAGAAAAATAAAGAAGAGACAAAGCTGGGGTCGGGTGGGGGTGGAGCCCTTATCCTCCTGATGGGAGGTGAGGTACTGGTTCCTCACTGCAGGGACACTTATTTAAATCTTTTAGCAACTTAATGTCACATGACACTGTTGTCCTAGCAACCCACTGTTCAGATTGTTTTGGGGCCAGTTGTTCTCTGGACTGAAGCAGCAGCAGCTTCTTCCTTTTTTTTATTTTGAAGGTAGTAAAATATAACAAAGCAAGACAGAATAAAGCCAGTTGAGACAATGCAGTGAAGTTGGTACAGAACTTCACAGCAGGATACTGGGATAACAGTAATAGGTACCACAGTATATCTCCTTATCTTCACAGTAGTTGTTCATTCAAACAGGTATACCAAAATCAAACCAAAAACAAAACATTTTTATAAAACCAATCAAAACAGAATATTGAATAGAGCAAAACAATCAGAACAAAGCAAAACAGTGGAAACAATATTTTCCTTCAAAGAGAAGATAGAAGGAAACCTCCAATATTTGCTATATTGCATATGGTCATCCTCCCAAGAGATGCTCAGATCTCTGGCCTCCAGCTGCCAACTGAGGAGGGAGGATAGGATTTTTGATTCTCAGCCCGTGTGCTGGTAGGCTCACTGGAGAGAGACGCTGACTGGTTCTCTTCCTGGCTCATCTACCGTGAAGCAGATTCTTCACGTGGTTTGCCCCAGGTGCTCTTTGTTCTTGGAATGTTCATGCTCCAGCCTTGCATGTGTGCTCAATTTCCAGCTTCAATGACTCCCAACATATCCCTCTCTTTTGTTGTTGCACCGGATGGGTAATCTGTTGAAGCAGGAAGAGCTGTTAGGAGAACCCCCACAATTTAAACATTTTATAGTCTATTAATCTACAACAGTAGACAGTTACTAGTGTAGACAACAACTGTTCGGTGTTAGTGATTTGCACTTCTTTCATAGCCAACATACTACTTTAGCATTGCTTTATATACCTCTAGTAGTTGTACATTTTCTGCAGGATGTTCAAGACCAAGTTAAGGTGAGACTCGTTTTAAAAACAATCAATTTTTGTTGTCTATCAAGGTCAGTTAAGTCTCCTCAGGAACCTTGGAACCAGCTGTAGCATCTCTTAGTTCTTTTGTCAGTGTCAGCTGTTCAGATGAGTCACGGCCATTGCTTGACCAAGTTGCTTTCTGTGACAGCTTGGGAGATCTTTTCTCCTGGTGACTCTTCTTAGGCACACCACACACCAATGATGACTTTCCTTAGGGGTCTCACAATCTTCTTGATCAGAAGACCAGGGACTCATTGAGCATTGGATGACACAGCAGAGGTTCTTTTACGGCCTGGGTCTTCATTGACCTTGGAGAGCCAGGGCCAAAATATTGGCTAGCCTCTGAGCCCATCTATCTCTCTAGTTTTTGTTCTCTAAATTTCAGTTGTTGAACATCCAGAAGAAAAGATTGATTACAGTTGGAATAGAGGCAGGAAGTTTAACATTTCTATTTTCTCTGAATATCAAGCATCTTAGAACATTAAATGGAACCATTATTTCCTATTAACCATGGATGTTTTAACATTTGAATACCTGCAGTATATTTGGTTACATATTTTACATAGAAAACTATGTAACATAAGATACCTACCCTTTTTGGTTAATCCTCCCTAATACATAAAAGCTTTTACCTAACTTGTTGGTGTTTAGTGAGATGTAGATTTCATAAGCATTTATTGAAGGCAGAGGTCTGAATCTGAACCAAAATTTTGTCACCATAAATAATCCCTGTTTTACATTTTTGAAGACCTGTGTATCTGGAGGAAGCTGGACAACATACATTAGCTCCCAGATAGGCCATTTAGCATTTCCTGGAGAAATACAAGCATACCTTTGACACCAAATTAGCACTGGACTAGGTGCTTTTATTGTTCAGTATGAAGATCTTTCCCCATTTTAACCTTTATTTGATTGCATTATCTTTCTGCAATGGTATTTCCATCTTTATTAGAATTTTTAAAACAATTTTTAAATAGTGTATACTGCCAAGTGAAATCTATTATGAGGTGAACTCCCCTTTTGTTTTTTGAAATTTAAATTGTGAGCACATTTAATCATTTTTAAACCAGAGGATTATAAGGAATTTTTGTGGTAAGATGGAAGAAAAAAAAACCCCTGCATTTTGTATTTAGGCTCTTTGGCCTCTCCTTTGCCATCTGTGGTTTCCACCTCAGGTTGTGGCTCCTGTCTCCCTGCCTGGAGGTGGTGAGCATGGTTGGCTGGTGTGCAGGCAGGCTGTGGGAAAATCTCAGGAAAATCTAGGCCTCTATGAGGGGTGTGCACACACAGCCACTGTCATGGCAAGTTGACCCCAGGCACTGGGCACACAGGTTTTGTTCCCACTCTGGCCTGGAGGCCCCATTGCTTTTGGGGGTTAGAATATGGGCAGTGCCAGTGCCGGTGCATTATAAACTTTTGATGCATAAAGCACACATGCAGGTGATGGGAAAAGATGGAGGTAGCTCGGGCATGCCAGAGCCCTGTCCCACCTTCCTAGCCCTGAGTGAGTCCTGCATTAAAAGGCCTGTTAGGCCCAGGTGGATTTGTCCTTCAATGTGTTGCAGAAAAATTCCCAAGCCAAACCAGACCAAACTGGAAAGAGAACTCTTTGCATTGAGGAGCTAAGAAGACAACATTTAATCTACATCAGTGGACTGTTGGATCTTCACATCAGTGGACTGTTTCGGGGATAATTCCTCAAAAGCAAAAGCTCTGAATTTAGGAAAAGTTTAGTTCCTACAGAATTGAGAAGTGGGAGAGATACAAAGCCAGTGACAAAAAGTTACATAATTGGTTACATACATAGAGTCATACATTGACAGGCAGGCCGATCTTCAAACAATAGAAATACTCCAGGAACAAGAGAACGGGGCCCCTACAGAGTGAGCATAATTAAGGGTATTACCATAGTATAGGAACATTCTGGGGCGGGGCCCTTGAATTAGCCCAGGGTGCCTTAAGGTAATTACACTGACTCAATGCTCTTCAGAGGTGTGCAGTTGGGCTATAGGCACTGTCAAAATCAATTGAATTCAGCAGAAGCAGTAGAACAGAAACTTGGTCAGAGACTCTAATTAATCATGAAATAGCTATAAGTTTGCTATCTCATAAATATGTTCCTACATTCTAATTTGCTTCAACAAACACAGGGAAGCCAGGGTTGCAAACTCCAGCTCAGTAGTGTAGGTCCTGCCTCACCAATCCAGGCCAGGCCACCACAGGGAAGTTTCTTGGTACCATACACCATTTATTTGCATTTTTAAAAAAATTTTTTTATTTTATTTTAAAAGGGAGTAAAATTAAACACAACAAAACGGAACAGAATGAGACATAAGAAAGCATAAATTTCAAAGCTAGACAACCAGAGATCTTTACTATCTGTCATATTGTCTCTTGTTTTCTTCCAAATGGTTGTCCTTATCTTTGCATATGGAGAACTCATACTAAATAACATAGCCAATATTTTCACACTGGCTCCCACTTGCTAGGCAGGGGGGAGGGGGAGGGGGGACACGGGATGGGGGACAGGACGACATGAGATGTCTGATTCTCAGCCCACACACAGGCAGGATCACAGTCGTCCCCCAGAGACGGGAAGAGTTCCTTGTTCTCCTGGCACCCCAAGTCAACCGCACGGTGCAGGTCCTGATGCGCCAGGGTCTCTCTCCTTCATGCCGCCAAAAGTCGTCCATACTCTTAGCAGCCCCCCAGAGAGGGGAGGAACTCCTTGTTCTCTTGGCAGCCCGAGTCAACCACATGGTGCAGGTCCCGACACACCAGGGTCTCTCTCCTTCAGGCTGCCGAAAGCCGGCCACACTCTCAGCCGCCCCCCAGAGAGGGGAGGAAGGCACCCCCGAGTCAACCGCATGGTGTAGGTCCCCACGTGCCAGGGTCTCTCTCCTTCGGGCTGCCAAAGGTCAGCCACACTCTTAGCCATCCCCCAGAGAGGGGAGGAGCTCCTTGTTCTCCCAGGCACCCAGAGTTAACCGCACGATGCATGTCCCAATGCGCCAAGGTCTCTCTCCTTCAGGCCACTTAAAGTCTGCCACACTCTCAGCCGCCCCCAGGGCGCGCGCGGTGGGGGGGAGTTCCTTGTTCTCCCAGCACCCCGAGTCAACTGCACGGTGCAGGTCCCATCATGCCAGGGTCTCTCCTTTGGGTCTCCGAAAGTCTGCCACTCCCAGCTGCCCCCAGAGAGGGGTGGAGCTCCTTGTTCTCCTGGCACCCCAAGTCAACCACATGGTGCAGGTCCCAAGGCGCCAGGGTCTCCCCTGAAGGCCCCCTAAAGTCCGCTATTCTCACCTGCTATTTCTTTCTGATGAATTGACCATTTCATTTCCAAAGTTCTGAAATGGCCAACAAACCACAGAAAGAATTCTCTTTAGGCTCCTTTTTGAAACCAGCAGCTACAGCGATCTGCTGGCCTTGCTTCAGGGCCACTTTTTTGCATTTTTAAAGATCAAATACTGAAATGGTTTATTTGGACCCTGCTGACTGGCAATCACATCAATGGATGTTTTACCTGGTGAAGGAAGTTCCCTCCACACCCTTGTGGCTGCCATTCTAAATGTAACAATTATTTGCATATGAAAAACAAGTTCACTACCTGTAGCAACCTCTCCAATTAACAAATCTTTTGTAATGGCTAAATTCTGAATAGCACTGATCAGGCACAGAGGCCTGATCTGTGCACAATTGAAAAAATGTTTTCTTCCTTAACAAGTAATTCCCTGGACTTAAACATATTTTAGTTATTCCTTTCCAATCATTTGGGGCCACAATCTGTCATCTTAGAAGTTTTATAAAACCCAAGGCAAATGAACTGGGGAGGAACTGAGGAAAGCACCCCCATTGTTTGAAGGAGCTGAGGTAGGCCCCGCTAGAGGTTTTTCTGGAATAGGTAGGTTTTCCATATCAGCTTTGAATTTACATAGAGTGGCCCAATGATATCATCGATATTGTGGTCTACACTTTGGATATAGTTGAAGGTTTTGTTTAAGGGACTGTGTTAGTGGCTGTGTTGCCCCTACAGGGGCAGAAGCACAACTTTTAACAAAATGCCCCCTCTCCCTGCAATAAAAACAAGTAGCTTTGCTTTTTCCCTTTCCTTTAGGCTGTGAACTGATGACCTCAGTGATTTTAATTTGTCTCAGACCACTGGGCGTTCAAAGTTTAGTAACAAAGTAGACATGTTGAAAACCCTCTATGTACTCTCTTGCCCATCTGGCTTTTTGTTTTTTAGCATCAATTGCAAGGGAGCTGCCATCTCTTCCCTGCTTAGGACTTGATTTAAAATATTGCTCCAAGCCAATTTCCTTGTGGGCATCCAAATAAGCCCACAATCATCAAGACATTTCCTAATCAAAATCCACAAAAGGAAAGTAAATACTGGAATCAAGCATACAACAAAATGTTCCATATACATTTCTGATTCTTTAGAAGTTGTTTGTTCTATAATTATACCACTAATAAAATCAATACATCTTTTTTTTCCCTTTTTTTCTTTTCTTTTGGCGGGGGGGGGGGAGGGAAGGGGTTTCTCTCAGGCCTGTTTATAACTTAAGGGAGTGTCAATGCCCCACTCTTTACACCTGATGAAGCCAATATCAATATACTCCGGTGATGACTGTTGACCTATACCAATGCACTTCTCTCCCTAAGTTGTGTACACATGAGAAGTGTCCCCTTGCCCTCAACCTCTGACCCTGTCCCTATTTGGGTGCCATATGCCATGACCCAAGGGGCTCCTGAGGTTCTTGGGGTTAAGCACTGCAAGAGGATGAGAAAAACAAAGAGACAAAGGCGGGGTCAGGTGGATCATCCTGATGGAAGGAAAGGTACTGGCTCCTCACTGCAGGGGTGTTTATTTAAACCTTTTAGCAACTTAATGTCACATGACACCCTGTTGTCCTAGCAACCACTGTTTAGATTCTTTTTGGGGCAGGTGTTCTCTGGGCTGAAGCAGCTTCTTCAGGTGGTTTGTCTCAGGTGCTCTTTGTTCTTGGAATGGTCATGTTCTAGCCTTACATGTGTGGCCAATTTCCAGCTTCAATGGCTCCCAATAGAAATTCTCTCAAATGTGGAAAGGAAAAGCAGTGATACTCATGAAACTGATGAGTGTGTATTCATATCTTCCTGCATAGCTTATAGAAAGTGCTTCCTTGCACTCCATTTACTGTAATGCCACCAAAAACCTTACAAAGTATTATAATCATCAGTTAATGACTGAGGTACTGTTGATGTGACTACCAAGAAGAAAGAAAAAATGTAATCTGGCCAGTATCTGGAGAGACTGTGGAAGGAGGATCCTAAGTTTGTGGTTACCCTTGAAAAAATAAAAATAAAAAAAAATGTTAAAAAAATTAAAAACAAAACAAAAACAAAAAACTCCATATTTTTTTTTTAAAAGGAGCAGGGGCCTAGAGATGTGGTGTGATACTTCCTGAGCTCAATTCCTAGTACTACCAAAAAAACCAAAACAAAATGACAATAACTGTGGTGGTGTGTAGCTCAATGATAGAGCACTTGCCCCAGCCTTGGGCTCAATCCCCAGTACCACACACAAATACACATACACACGCACACACACACTTGTGGCAGATGTTTTAGGGTTAATAGCCTAGGACTTTCTAAGGGCTGGGGATTTAGCTCAGCAGCATAAGCGCCTGCCTTGCAAGCACATGGTCGTGAGTTCGATCCCCAGTACTGATTTAAAAAAAAAAAAAAAATCAAGGACTTTCTGCTTAAGACAGACTAACTGGTCTAGCCAAGGTCACACCCGATTTTGCTCACTTGCTCAGCCCAGCTGCCCCACTAAGCTTTCCCACCTTGTGAAAAACAACCCCACTTAGCAAAAGCTGCCCAGAACAAAACTGCCTAACAACAAATGTGTGTATGAAAGAGTTTTGCCCTAGAATAAATTACAGGACATTATAGCGGTGGAAAGCCAAATCGGGAATGTTTATCCCGAGTTCACTTCCTCCTTCCCCTGTTACAACCTTCTTTTTCCTTTCCCAGTGCACAAGAACAAAATTCCTATCAGCTCCTTGCCCTAAGCACCACCCCTAGTCAAAGGTTATGTATATATCGCATACCCCATATTCTGGTCAGAAAAAGCCAGACCTCTGTTTGTTGCGGGGTTGCGGGCTCCTCTCCACGTCCTTAGAATAAAGGCCACTTTTACTTTTATATTTGCTCTTTTATGCTCCAAAAAACGCTAACAATGTAACCAATTATAAAACAATCTGTTATCAGCTTTATACTTAATGCTTATAAAATGTATATAAGTCTTTGCTTTGCTGTGAGCCAGGGCTGATGATTTGGAACTAAGATTCCCACTAGCCCACCAGTGTAAATAAAGCTTTTTTTCTTTCAAGTGTCTCTAGCGCCGTGTTCTTCCATCTGGCTTGGTCCCATTTTCCGCAACATACTCACACACATACTTACACGAAGACACATAGAAGAGGAAACAAAGTTAAATTCAATCTTCTAACTCCCAGATCTGAGGTTTGCCATGAACCAGTAGCTCTGAGGAGGCAAAACCAGAGGAAGAGGCAGAAAATTAAACATTAAATAGCAGGAACTGTACATTGGGTGGTTTAGAAATCAGACATGGTGTAAGGAAAAATCTGAAGGCCATCTTCCCATGAGTTCTGACCTTCCCCACATTGTCTTAGGCTTGTAAAAAAAAAAAAGTCAGTACCCCAATTAACTGGCCCGATATTATCTGATTTAGGGGTGCTGGAGTCTCCTGGAAGCAATTTCTAGATCCTTTCTGTCCTGAGCAAAGAATTGGTCTAGACAAATGCAGACAGTAACAGAATTTTGCTAAAGGTAGGAAAACAGATAGTAGAGACTGAGTGCAGGCCACATAAAAGTAGGAAAACAAATGCAGCCTAAAGGGTGAAGGTGGATTGCCTTCCAAGAGAGAATAGAGGCAAAAACTTAGTGTCATCTGTCCTTTGTGTATCACCCACTCCTCAGGCTGATGTCAGGTCTAGGCCATCATATGGAAAAGCTGATTAAGTTCTCATGAGAAGTCCACGTGCAGGGCTTTGGGACCTGCTGGGTATATGTGTCTTGGAATTTTATTAACAGGTCACACCTAATTCCCCAACCAGTTTTGCTATGCCCTAATCTCCTGTAATTCTTTATATAATGCTGAGGGAGTGGAGGTCTCTGTCTTACATAGCTTCTTCTGGATGGAAGGGTTTATAATCCCTATCTACTAGGAATTACTTACTCTCCACTTGATTTTAGCCAAAAGGCCGAGAAGGGATTACTTATTCTCTAGCACTTCAGAATGTTGTGGTTCACTGGCTGTGTTACAAAGAGTCCTTTCAGAAGACAAGGAGAAAAGAGCTAGTGACTGTTTTTATGTTGGGGATGTAGAACCCAAATGTGGGAAGCAGTTCAGAGTTCCACTCTTCCTGTGGAGGACATTCTTGTGGAATGGTAAAAAGAGATTAGTTAAGCTATGGAGAGCCTGAGAACCATAAACTTTGCAAAATTACCCACATAATGGAGCTAATTAAAAACAGGAGCCTCAATACCAGTGCCCACTTAAGTTGTCCTGAATTAGGGTCATTTGTGACTCTATTTAATTTGTTCCCTGAGCAGTTCTGGGAGTCTTCCTTTCCGAAGAAGAACCTCAGGTCTCCAAAAGAGTCTCAGAAATAGCTTTCTTTTTAGTCTTGTTAAAAGTGTAGTGACCATTTCCCATGCATCACTTTTTTTTTTTTTTTTTTTTTTTTTTTTTTTTTTAGCTTGTCACTACATCCCCTGAGGAAGGAACAGAATCCTTACATAGGAACTGAGGATAAGGGTAGGGATTTGAAGGACTGCATGGCTGCTCTTCTTGTCTCCCTATCAGTCTCTTGATTTCCCAAGGAGACTTTAGACACATCTAGTGAATCCCTTGCAATGAATGACAATGACCGGCTTGGAAAGATGAACTACCTCTAGGAGTTGTAGAATTTCCTGCTTGCACTTTATAAATATTTCCTTACTAGTCACACACTCCTTCTGTCCAGATGGCTGCATGGGCATATAGCACCAGAAAGGCATATTCTGAGTCTGTATAAATACTTAACATTTTGCCTTTTCCTAATATCAATGCCCAAATGAGAGCTATGAGCACAGCTCTTTGAGCAGAAGTCCCTGGGGAAATGGGTTGGCTTCAGTGATTGTTGTGAACTGACAAATGTGTAACTTGCCCTTTGATGTTCTTCTTGGACAAAATTACTTTTATCAGTGAACCCCACTCTTCAGGGTGTTGGAGGGGCAGGTACTGAAATCCTGCTTGCTTGCATAGGTCTAGTAGATTTCTTGCTTACTAGAGTGACTAACTTCTGGGCCTGTATACCAAAAGAGGCAGGATTAAGAGTAATGAAAGTTTTTATAATGACTGCAGCAGTGTCTAAGAGCATGGCCTGATACTTGGCAAGTTTTTCCCCAGTTCACCAAAAGAAACCTTTGATCTCAAGAATTGTTCTGACCTGGTGGGGAGTCATGACTTCTAGTTCCTTATTTTTTTCTTTGTTTGTTTGAGACAGGTTCTCACTATTAGTTCAGGCTGGTCTTGAACTCACAACAATCCTCCTGCCTCAATCTCCCATGTGCTGGGGTTACAGGCATGTGCCATCACACCTGGCCTACAGTTAGTTTTGCAGCTTCCTCTATTAGCATAGTTGTAGTTGATACTGCTCCCATGTAGGGTGGCCTTTCAGCAGCCACTCCATCTAAGTTTTTGTAAAGTATGCCATTGGGTAGAGTTCATGTCCTAGCCTTTGGACCATGACACACAAACAATTCCTTTCTTTTCTGATACATAAAGAAGGACATTCTTAAGTATGGTATTCCATTATTCCAGGAAGCAGGATCCACCTGTTGGCTAATTAGGTCAAGGGGACCTTGCACAATTCCAATACTTCAAATCTGTTTTGGCATTTGTCTGAATTGGAGAATTTCCCCCAGGCTTGCTAGTAAATCTCTTCCTAACAAGGAAGTAGGACGCTGTGGGACAATTATAAACTCACAGTTAAATGTTTAGCCTTCACAGTGAAACATCACAACAGAAGTAATGAATCTCTGAGAAGGGGTCCCCTTGAGCATAACTACAGCTATGTATCTAGAGGAAAGTTTTCTAGAGAAGTCAAAATAGTGCCAACTGCAACAGCTATAGTTTTAGCTTTTTGTCTTTGACCGTCCTCTGATCCCAACTGTTGAATACAGGAAAGGTTATGTCCAGCAATTGGGTCATATGTATTTATGGTTTTATCTGAAGAGTCCTCATTAAACAGATGGGTGAGATCCATATTCCCCAGAGAGACAGGTGGCAATCAAGGACAGATTTATCAAAGATATCTCTTTCTTCCTTGGGGGTCACTCTAAATTCCATAGTTTCTGGGCTTTTCCTGAGATAAAGGGTCACAAAAGCCTATTTCATTCCACCTTACATGTTTTAAGCAAAAATTTTTAACTGAAAAATTGTCTCGTAATTTAAACTCCCATTCTGTATCCCTCTCCTCTATTTCCTAGTTCATATTGTACTCAACCCATATTGCAATAGTAGATAGGCTATACCTTTTTAAAATTGGCAGGATCAAGCTTTATGACCTAGTGGCAAACTCAGTGGAATCTGTGGGACATTGTTCACGAAGCTTCCCATGGCTTGTCTTAGGGCCAACGGAGACACACAACTAGTCTGAGGTCCTTAAAATGGTATTCCATGCAGAAGGGGGAGACCCAATAAATCCACAAGTGTCCCTTGTGAGACTCAAATATTCACTAAACAGGCCAGGCATGGTGGCACAGGCTTGTAATCCCAGCATTTCAGAGGCTGAGGAAGGAGGATTACCATGAGTTTGAGGCCAGTTTGTACACAGTGAGACCCTGTTTCAAAAAAACAAAACAAAACAAAACACTGAGCAAGGTGGTGCATGCCTGTAATCTCAGCACTTGCAAGGCTGAGGCACAAAGACTGCTACAAATTCGAGACCAGCAGGGGGCTACCGAGTGAGTGATAGGCCAGTCTGACCTTCATAGTGAAACCTTGTCTCAAAGACAAAAAGCAAAAACAACCACCATAACAGAAACCAAAAAAGCGTTCACTAGACAGACATCTCTGTCTGAAGCTAGGATGAAGTTGACATCTTTTATAGATACATAGAAGACAGCCCAATTGTGGGCTTTTTGTCTCCATTTAAGGCCTTTTAACTCCCTAGGGAGTGTGAGTTGCACAACTGATGACTCTGCTTGGTCCTTTGAAACACCCATAAAAGCAGGAGACGCCTCCCCCAGGGTCCCTTTAGTTTAAGCCACTTGATGGTTCAGTTGAAGCAGGATGGAGCCAGTTGAGAAACATTATTCTGGGATTCCTTAGGCATTTTGAGCCATTTAATGGCTCTATTTAAGCAGGGTGGAGCCACTTGAGAAACAGTATCTCTTGCTTTACACTTCCCTCACCATAGCAAAAGCTATGTATTTTGTTTAAGGGAGAGCCATAAATCTCTTTTTTTTAAGAGGGAAAAAAATCCTTTAAAATTACTAAGAATGACTCACAGTCACTTTGTAAACGTGATTGTAAATTAAAGGAAATTTTAAAACTTTTAAAACGTGTAAGTCTGCCACTATATTCAAAAATGAGAAAAGGCAGGAGCAGCCTGTTTCTATAATTAGAGAATGGTAAAACTCAACTAGCCTTGGCATTCCAACACCAGCAGTAGCATGGAAGATAAGTGAAACTGAAACAAAATTTCACCTTGTTATGCTAACCCATCTCCCAAGGTTTCAGGGAGGTATCACCCAGAGACAGCTGGGCTCAGTCTAAAACAGTGATTAATTCCTCCTGTTCACCCTAGCCTTGACATTCCTGCCATAGGATAGAAAGCCCCCAATTAACTTGCCTGAACCAAACCTACGTAGTAACATATGACAAGACAATATGTAACCAACTATAGGAAGTCCTGTTATCAACTTTCTTAGTACTTCCTGCTAGTTTTTTAAAATTTCCTGTTAACAACATTTATAAATATTCTGTTAACCCCAAGGAGGGTGAGCCAATGATTTGGAACTGAGATTCCTATCAGGCCTCCTGTATAATAAAGCTGTTTGCTTTCCAAGTCCCTCAGTACTAAGCGTCTTCCATTTGGCTCAGTCCTGCTTTTCCACAACTTTTTTGGGGGGCTTGCCTGGAAGACCATGTACTGACCAATTAGGTTGTAATGGCATGCTTGGCAAAATTACCCACATGACACCAAGATTCAAGAAACAAGTGAGATTTATTTCAAAAGCTACAGCCGTCAGCTCTGGCCACTGGAGCTGCTGGTGAGCCTCAATTCCTTTGTTCTCTTTCCTTACATACCTCTGTAATGAGCTCAGGAGGTCAGGAAGGTTACCATGGATACCACCTTTTTGCAGCACTATCATTGCTTTGGAATGTTACAAGACTTTCTTACACATGGGTTCATTGACACACAGACTGTGGGCACAAGGCAGTTTGGTCACCTTGAGATAAACCCATTTGTCCCCTTTTTTGTAGTTTTTATGGCCAATTAAGGGAGAGGAGGAGGCCTTATGGGGATCTGGCCAAAGTTACTAGCTGTTTAAAGTCTAACTGCTAACTAAGCATCTAAACTATAATCCTTAGGCCATAAAATAAGTGAAGTTTTCAAGACTAGAGTTTGGGAGGTTTTAAAGAGAAAAGGGCAAAGAAAAGAAAGCAAATAGTGGAGGTTATGAATGTCCTCACATTCCTGCCTTGCGGACATATCTTTCCTCTCTAGGATATATGTAATCCTTTGTAAGGTGGTAGTTTGTAGCTGAGCTGACTGGTAACCATGTTGGTCAATACCATCATGTGTACCTGATTTACACTGCTTTGAATCTTATCTCTTGTCCAATTAATCAGGCCTGGCCCAAAACTGAGGATCAGTATTTTGATGATTACTGGCCCTGTGATTCCTGCAAGGATGGAGGGTACTCCTGGGTTCCAATTAAACAATTTATCATGCCATCTTTGAGTGTCACAATACAATTTTTCCTGTTTCTTTGCTTCTCATTCTAATTTGTCTAGAATTTCTATGAACACCCTTGAGTAGTTTGCACAGAAGCACCACTCTTCTCCTAGAGCAGCACAAAAGGTTTCGTGAAAAGTAGGTTAAATTCTCTTCTGTTCTGTAGAACTACTGCCAAGGTGTTCACTTCATTATGAAGCTATTTAACTACTTGCCACACTCCTGTCATGCTCTGTTGTATGTTGTGGGTTATTTGGTAAAGTTTCTGGAGACATGTTTCTCGCCCCGGCCAGTATCAAAAAAGTGGCAGTCTCCTGGTGTCATGTTTGATGGTTGTCTTGAGTTCCCCTTGGATAGCTGTTAACAATTAATACAACAGATTGTTGGGCACAAGGGAAGTGTTGTGTTGCTATCACAGCCTGTTTTAGCCTTGTAAAGTTAACTTGATGGCATTCAATTGTGTACTTACAAAGATGTTCAAGTTTTCCAGGAGCTATTGTTATTTGTGAGCCAGTATTATCAAACTTCATCATCAAGAGGAGCACTAGGAAAATGAAGCCTGGGTTGTCATTCTTAAGCATGGTCCCAGCAGGTTTAAATGGGTTAGCCACAGGAAAATCATTTTAAACAGTTGAAAATGCTTAGGCCAGTGACCACAACTAGCTAGAAAAGAATGCAAACAACCTTCTCTTGAATTTCCCAGTCCTCTGGGGACACAGCCCAGAGTGCAACAGCAAACACCAAGACTACTGGGAGGAAAAGGGCCAAGAATTCAATGGGATAGCAGTATATTGAGGCTACTGATAGTCTGGCCTATGGTGTTTGCTCAGTCTTTAGCAATGCATTTGACTCATCAACTTCAGGGGTGACAAGGGCTGGGCTTTGGGTGCATTGTCTCCTCAGCATGGTCTTTAGGGGAGCTATCTCATAGATGTAGACCTTCTAATTTTTGTTGGGGTGGGCCCCCTT
>PVJX010024009.1:0-28595 GCA_004027295.1 Dolichotis patagonum | reverse complement strand
CCCAAACAGACCTGGCCCAGATGCCGATCTCCAGGCAGTACCCTGCGGATGAAGGGCGTGCTTACCAGTCCCAAAGAGTCGCGCTGAGATGCAGGTCTGCGCAGACTTTCGATCCAAACAGCCCAGGCCACTCTACGTGTCCGGGAGTTTCGGGTCCCAAAGAGACAGCCTGAGGTGCTGCTTTCTGGGAGACTTCCTGGGGGTGAAGCAGGACGGACTTGTTTTACAAACTTGGTCCGTGCCTTTGAAGACCAGTTTTAACTACTCTAAAAGTGCTCTTCTAAGAAGTCAAATTTTTAAAAAGGTAGATTATACAATACCGATATCAAGTGTAAGAATAGTCCTCCTGGACAACAGGTTAGGTGACATACGCCAAAAACAGAGACACAAATACTATATGACCCTGCTTGTATATGGATTCTAAAACAGATGCAGAAGCAGGCAATAGAACAGAGGCTATGAGGGGTGGAGAGGTGAGGGAAATAGGGAAATGCTGGTCAAATGGTACAAAGTTGCAGTTATCTAAGATAAATAAGTCTAAAGATCTAATTTACAGCATGACTATGGCTAGTAATACTGTACTCTATAATGCAAATTTGCTAAAAAGGTAGGTTTTATGTGTTCTTTACACACACGCACTTATGTGAGGAGGTGGATCTATTAGCTCGACTGCATTGCCCTCTCCCCCAGAACAGGACCTATCTGGAAAACAATCAGCCTTGAAAACTAGAGATCAAAGATGCAGCACTAACCTGCTTATCCTTGTTTTGCCTTCTTCACAGTAGTCACTGAGCAAGAGAATAGGGATGACAGGTAAGGCAAAGATGGGCTGACTAGGGCTGGCATTTTTTGACCTCTGGTTTCAAGCTGATTATGTCCCAGCTAGGGAAAGAGATGGAATCATGTCACTATGTGTATGTCTATCAAAACATGTCTTGTATTTTAAATATACAGTTTGTACTTAAAAAAAAAAAGAATTGCTTTTGTGAGAAAAGGACAGTGTAAAGCGATCATTACAAAGAGTGTGATATTTTCATAAAAAATGATTTTTAAAATGGAAAGAATGCTGCGAATTTTCTAGCTCTTTATGGAATGAAGCACGAGGGAGATTTTCAGTGGAAAACACCAGTGAACCTCAGCCTAGATGCGGGAATGGTCTCGGGCAGCTGTACAGATTTTATTGGATTCATATTTTGTTTTTTCTTACTGCAAGTCAATAAAGCATGTAATGCTTCAGTGTACTTCTTCAAATCACAGCAACTAATACAGTATCACAAAGACGAGGAGGGAGTTAGGAGATTTCGACCTAGCTGCAGTGTGAACACAGTCCAGTGCACTCGGGAAGGAGTGCGTGGGCTGTGTGTGGCCGACCACACACACGGTGGTTACCTGAATGACTCTTAGAAGGAGGCTGGGTAATGCATCCCTTAAATGGTAAACATCATTTTTTGTTGCAGTCCTCTCTTTTGTCTTTGGGATTTCTTATCTAATTTGGCTAGTGAAGTTAAATTCTTAGTTTTTTCACCTTTCTTCCCCTTTTAATGAATGTCTTATTACTCTAGAAGCCATCATTTAGGAGCATATTTTAGGCATCAGAAGCCTGAAACATGATAGCTGTTATAAGCGATGTCCCCTAGTGGTCACAAGTCTTAAAATCTTAATTACTTTGTTTGTGGAACATTCTTATACAGCGTAGGGACCCCTGTGTGGGCCCTCAGTTCTTGTTGGGTTAATACTCACTTGGCTCTTTCTGTTGTCTCTTTAGAGCGCTCTGGCTTCACCGTGAGGCCGGTGGCTGGCTACCTGAGCCCCAGGGACTTTCTGGCAGGACTGGCCTACAGAGTGTTCCACTGCACTCAGTATGTCCGCCATGGCTCGGACCCCCTCTACACCCCTGAACCGTGAGTACCCACGTTCAAATCCATGCTGGACAGAGACCCCCACACTGTGAAGTGGTCAGTGCTCCCTCAGTGACTCAGACCCTCTTTTGCCTGTAGAGTGATTTCATCTCCGTAGCCAGGGAGGGTCACCTTTCTCAAAGGCTCAAAATCGACGGGGCACGTGGGGCCTCTGATATTTTCTCTCTGGTTCATCGCTCTAAATTTATCCCGACACTGCACCTTCTGCTTCATCAGCTCTCCGTTCCAGCTGAGGAAGGAAAGGACAGAAGAGTAGAGACACACAGATAGGACCCTTAGGTCTCTTATAACGTGACCTAAATGTCCAAGAGTTCATGTACACACCACAGCAAATCATTGCTAACCCCTTTCTCTAACTTTTTTTGTTTATCACCCCAAAGACAGAACTCTGTGCTATGGCCTGTCTGGTATTTTAGTTTCTCTTTTTGTTTGTTTTTGAGACAGGGTCTCACTGTATAGTGTTTCTGAACCTCAAACTCATTATGTAGCTCAGGTTGGCTTTGAACTTATAGTCTCAACCTCTTGAGTGCTGAGATTATAGGCATGTGTCACCCCACTTGGCTTTTGCCATTTTAGTTTCTTGAACACTCCTCTAATCCTTCTCATCACCTCCAGATATCTATGACGTTTGTGATTCTTCTTTGGCTCTGTCAGATTTTCTTGAGAGAATCCTCATTTGTGGCTTTTATCCATTCTCTCCTGGACGATGGAGGAGCAAAGAATGGGCAGAAGAACCGTAAGGCCGTACCGTACTGACCTATTGTGGGTGGGTGGCAGGGGGTGAGCTGTGAACTCCTTTGTGTTAATTCCTCTTCATACGTGGGATTGTATAGTCTCTGACTGTCAAATAGCTTGCATTTTACTTCTTTGTATACCTTAAAGAAAAAAACATAGCAAGCATTTATGTGATTAGATTGCTTGGTAATGAGACAGCAGAAAATATCCCTGCCCTCCTGGATGAATGGGGGAGATGATGATCACTACATACCCAGATAAATGCTCAAGTGTCAGTGCTATATGAAGTGCCAGTATGGCCTGGGAGGACACACAAAGCAAGGGGAGGAGATGGAGAGACACGTTCACTGCCTTTTTAGATTGGGTCTGTCAGGGTAGCCTCTTGGTAAGAGACATTTGATTAGACACTTTAACGTGAATATATCAAGGTGGAGGATTCTAAGCTAAGAGAGCAGTGAAAGCAATGACCTAAGGCTAGGAGCTGTCATGGGTTTTCTGCCCTCTTCACCTCCATTCAAGTGAGTGCCACCTCCATTTGATTTGTTGTCTGCTGTTCTTCAAACCACTCAGGTTATCACTTTGCTTATGGTGCTGTTTTACTTGAATAAACTTGTGATTAATGGGCTGCCAGGGTCTTCATCCTGCTCCTTTGAGCAGAGAGAGCCCTTTGAGATTCAAGTGGTTAGGTAGCTGATGGCAGCAGAAGCAGGCAGGGATTAGAACCGAGTCTCAGAAGCCCCTCTCTACCTCTAGGCTGGCATGAGTCACTGGCCAGGTGGTCTCTGCAGGGTCACTACTTTGTTTTTCAGCTCTGTTCAGCTTCCCTGAAAATGTTTGCAGAGTAAACAAATGTTACTTATAGAATTCAAGACATTTGGGAAAGAAAGCTAGAGTGGAGTGAGTGCTCAAAAGAATATTGTCAGAGTTAGAAAGGCAATCTCTAAATCCAGCCCAGAAGGTTTACAAATAGCCTTATTTACAAATAGCAGGCACTTAGTTAGTTCCCTTTGAATAACTGGCCCTCCTGAGACCTGTAATAGTGTGCCAATAGGTATTCAGAGAGACAGAGAGAGACAGAGAGACAGAGAGAGACAGAGAGACAGAGAGAGAGAGACAGAGAGAGAGAGACAGAGAGAGAGACAGAGAGAGAGAGAGAGACAGAGAGGAGAGAGAGAGAGCCAAGAAATGAAATTTTAGCCATATAGGTCTATAAAATTTTGGATAATGTGTTACATTTTACAAAAGTACTTTCAGCCAATTCATTCAGCAATGTTAGCAAGGAGTTTCAGTGTGTTTAAAGATGAATAAAATATAGTAGCTTTTTTTTTTTTTTAAAGCAGTTCACATTCTGGCAGGGGAGACGGAAACATAATGAGGAAAGAGAAGAATGTGGTGAGGGCTATCATTAGGTGTGTACAAAATGTTAAGGAGCAGAAGAGATAACAGGCCTGAAAAGCTTTTCAGTGGGGCATAATATGAGTGCAGGTCTGGAAGGATGAGCAGAAATTTCATTTTTGGACAAGATCTGGTGAGAGTGGATGGGAAGGCTTTCCCAGTTAAACAGATTTGAAGTGCAAAGTTGTGGAGGCATGCAGAAGGCATCGGATGGCAAGGCTTGATAGGCCACAGTAGCTAAGGTACAGTTTATATGATAAGGATCTTTAGGGTTCATTGTAAATGTTCATTTATGAGACTAGAGGTTGGAGAAGCCAATTTGTGGGCCACCTGGAGCTGTCCAAGGTCATGAAACATGCTTAGGTTACGTTTATTTGAGAAAGATGACTTGGAGTCAGGGCTGCAAAAGTGTGAATGATTGAGATGGAAATCTAGTCAGGGAGTTCACATTCCAGCAAAGGATTATAGTTTATAAGGCGTCATGCTAGGAAAGGTCACTGGGATAATACATGAGTGCTTCTATTTGATGATCTCTTAATCCAACAGAGATGAATAAGTAGTATTTGGTGACTATAACAGGGACCAGGAGAGGGAGGATTCCTAAGGTAACACTAAGGTCTTTATTGGAAAGACAAATGGGTAGTTATTTCTGAAAATGTTTGAGAACATTGGAAAAGGATCAGGCTTGGAAGGAAGAGGGTAGGAAGCAAGGAGGGAAAGGATAATTTGGGTTTGGAGCATGTTGCCTTGGAGGTATCCCGGGATGAGACCTGAAAATGAGAAAGCACTTGGTCGGGTGATAGTTCAGAAGTGAATCCAAAGCTCCACCAATAGACTTGAGTTTTTTTTTTAATTCCAAGAGTCTGTGACCATACAAGACAAGAGTGAACTAAGTCAGGAGAGAAACATTTTTTGTGAGTTCTATAACGTTGCTAATTTTTTGTGAGTTTTATAACATTTATCTTTTAAAATTATTTTATTAACAAGTAATACATGCATATGATTCACAATTCAAATGGCACTACAGGATATACTGTAAACAGTGGGTTCTTTTTCTTCCTTTGTTCTCTTGACACTTGATTCATCCTCTCCAGAGGTCACCACTGCTACTAGTATTTATTATATCCTTTCAGAAGTGTGCTATGCGTACTAAATTCTTTGTAGAGATCCCTTTAATTGTTGTCTATTATAAGATCCTATGTTCATTCTCGACTATGTAGTTTGAATCTATGGGCACAATACTGAAAATGCTGCTTCTTACCCAACCACTTTCACAGGCATTGTGTTTGTGATGCAATTCATTCTCTCAGTTGAAAACCAACAAGAGGGAAGATTCCCCAATTTGTGCAGTTCAATTTGGCTACTGTGTTTGGTTCTTATACTGTGCTTTCAACTAACTGCTCTCAATTGCTGAACTGTGGCAGTAGAGGCAGCACTAAAGAGACAAAGGTGAGCCTTGACGACCCAGGTAGAAACAGAAATGAAAGCAGCAAAATGACATTATCTAAAAACAACAGTAAGAACAGCAACAACAAAAGGATTTTATTTCACTTTTTGGTCTGAATAGAATGTAGTTGCTAGCACAGTTTTCAACATACTTTGGGTTTTAAGCATGACTTTGGCTTGATTTTATATTTTACATTTTAAAGACTCCACCCTGAACATGGGAAATAGTGAGACTTGAATTTAAAAACTGATGGCAGATTGGGTTGGTACCCTGAGGGAAAGTTTTCTAGCCTGGAGGATAGTAGAGGAAGTCCTAGCAAATCAGTGTCCTGGAAAATTGTGACTCCTGGTTTTTTTTTCTTGGTAGAAGGAGTTTCCTGGGGTTTATGCCTGGGTTAAAGGTCATTGGTCTCTAGTAGAGTGATGCTATTGTGCGTTCTCCCTTAGGCAGAGCCCAAGGCAGTGCTTCTGCACTTCAGTGTTACCTAGCTTCATTCTGTGATCAGCTGTGATCTCAAGCAAAATTGTGACTAAGCAAGTATCAATGTTTACAAATGATTTCCTTTACAAAATACTAACTGTGTCAAATTCAAGGTTACTGCAATAAAATCATTTCTCTCACTCACTGGAAGGAGGGAAGGATCCATAGTATCAAGTTTCATGGACACATGGTTGGCTTTTTTTTAAAAAATCAGTACCTGGGATCAAACTCATGACTGCGCACTTGCAAGGCAGGTGCTTATGCCGCTGAGGTAAATCCCCAGCCCCTGGGCACATGATTGTTACCCAGAATTTGTAATTGAGAAGCCCTACAATCTTACTGTTCCACTCTTTGTTTCTTTGGGTAAAGGTTTCTCTGGGCAGTGGTATGATGTGCCCTCTGTCCACCTCATCCTTTTGGCACAGTTTCATACCCTTGGCACCATTGCCATTTTGGGTGAGACAATTCTTTGTTATGTGGGACTGTCCTGACTGTCCTGAGTACTGTAGTATATTTAGCAGCACTGTTGGCTTCTACCCCCTCAGTGTCTAGAGGACCCCAGTACACACTCCCTGCCACTCGCAGTTGTAACAACCAAAGCTATCCTCTGGGAGTGGTTAAAAGCACTGTTTGAAAGTAGAAAGTCTGACTTGTCAGAGTCACATGGCCATTATTCTATCTTTCCTCCTAGAACCTATCTGAGACTTTGCTTCCTTTCTAAAACGCAAACTTGAACAGATCATTCCTTTGTGTCCTTTCTATTAGGGAAACAAAAACCCATGATTTTATCAGTCCAACCATACTGCCTTTCTCCTGGCCCCTTCAAAACCCTCTGCTCCAGTCACACTGGACTTCCTACCATCCCTCTGAGCTTCCTGGCTCGTATCTCTCTCCCTGGGTATGGATGGTTCATTGTGCCTGGGAAGACTCCAGTGACACGTTTTGAAATCTCTTAAGATTCAGCTCACTTGTAACTTTGTGAAAACTTTTCCAGGCAGTGACTTGTTCCTATGGCGCTCTGCCTAACTTCTATATTAGCCCTTGCAACACTGCCCGGTAATTATTTATTGATGTGTCATTCTCCTTCATGAGATTGTAATGAACTCAAGGACAGTGGTCAAAGGCAATAACACATGAACAAGGAGATGCAGACTGATTGTGGAGTGGATCTCTAAACCTGGTATATAGAACTGAGTTGGGAGGGGGTTAAAATTATGAATGGCCTTGCCACCAGGAGGTGCCAGGCTTGCAATACACTCAAGAGTCCCGAAGCAGTCTGAGGTATGTAAAGTCAATGCTGCAGGTCTATATGAAGTCCTAGGCACACCCTGAGTGGCAGTAGGGCTGCAGGCCTGTAGTCATGACTGTCCTCTACTAACCTGGCAGCTTTATTTGATTTCAGAGACTGATGCTGGCTAACCTGCATGAATAAGGCATTTTTTTTTCTTTTTGCACATTCTGTCTACAGGAAAACTGATAATGCTAGAATTCTGGATATCAATGAAAACTAAGAAGTTAATTCATTTGGATCAGAATACTTCTTATGCTTATTTATTTTGCTTTTGGGATAAAGATAGTTTTAGGAATAAAATTGTACTGACTGTGAAGCTTAAGAAGATGATCTTAAAAGAATGTGAAGTTTATCTTCATTGTGGCCTTATTAAAAAGAGAGAAAGAGGGAGAGGCATAGAAAGAGTTCTGCCTATACTTCATGTAATGCTAAAAATCCCCCAAAAGTACATTCGTTTCTCCCTCTGACGAGCTTTCCCTGAATGTAATCATACCTAAAAGGTAGAAAAGCTCTTTGCCCTACCTTATAAAAGAATTTGCCTTCTCATTTTCAAAGTTACATTTGAACTACTTTAAATATTACAGTAAGAAGAAATTCTATGAGGTTAGCAACTTCTGCCAAGCCTTGGTGCAGGACTGTCACATTGGTAGGTGTGCTGGCAATGTCTAGAGTGGGTACCGCTCCTTCCCTAGGGAGAAGAATGGACCAGAGAGGTAGGAACAGTCCTGGATTTTTCTCTAGAGATTTTTTTTATTCAGTGAAGGTAGATTCAAGGGTATGTTCAGTTCAAGGAAGTCTTGGGCATCCAAGAAATAGAAGTAAGTTAGAAGGAGGAATCTTTTCCCCACTCCATTGTAGCAACACTTTGGTTTTGTCTGGTTGCTGATATCAGACTTTTGGTTCTCAGACAGTGCTTTGGATTTTTGGATTTCTTTATATCCTACTCCCTACTGCTCCATTTTAATTCATTTGACTTTTCTTTATTAGTCATTTCCTTGGGGGGGTTGTGGTTTGTATTCTCTGTAGTTCTTAGAGCAGCCTCTGGTGTGTTTTGTAAAAAGATGTTGAGTACTTGATAACTGCACTTGCATCTGCACATTTGCTCATGGATGTGGGTAGCAATTATATCTGTGGTCCCTGTGTGCAGTGATACCTTAGAAATCAGAACTCTTTAATAAGAAATGGTTGTACTCTCCTTGGCCCATGTTTCTCATTTTTCTTCAGATGCTATGGGTTGCCTGAGGTCTAGGCAATTGAGGGAAGGAAGATTCTGTTTTCTAAAGTATCACATATCTTATACATTTGTGTGATGATATAGTCTTTTTCTTTTCAGTATTGGCTAAACCCTGGTCTAGATTTCAGGCTGGAAGCCGGAAGTGCCCAGATATTTCATGGTTTGGCACAAGGTGACCCTCAGAACATAAAACACTGTTTAGAGGAAGAATGAAATATTATCCATAGTGTGACATGCCTATCCCTTGTCCACCATTTAGGGAAAAGTAACCAGGAATTGAAATTATAAAAATACATTCTTTAACATCATTCTTTGAGATCAAGCCAGTACAGTATCTGTCTTTCCAGAAGAGATATTACCAAAGCAATAAAGTGATTTTACACTGGAAATTTCTTTTTAAAAACATGTTTTAATGAAAGCATTTGAAAGAACTCATGCATTCTGTTTTCTGTTTCAGATGTTGTGTTTAACAAATTAGTAAAACATATACTTGATACAGCATGGTATAAACTTAACCAATTAAGATTTCTAGGTTTACACTGCTTTGAGATGACTGATCATTCAACCCACACCAATGGGACATATATTCTGCTCTGGTTATGTCACTTTTTGAATCCAAGATGAACTTTCACCAGCAGGAAGTAATTCATGATAGGACTGATTAGTACTGCAGCGTTTATTGCCATCATACAACTAACTGAATTTGCATTAAGGAAAATCCTTTTTTGTCACAGCCGAACAGTTTAGGGGCAATTAATGTTATTTTTAAATATAACTGTGTTAAAATTTAGAAAAGGTTTTGCAGTCAGGTGATTTTTCTCATAATTACAGCTGTGTTTCAATTTTATAAGAAAAATAAAAGTGAGTTATTTCTGACGATATTTTTCATCTGTTTTTTAAGTAAAGTGAATGAGTTTTATGCTTAGCTCCTACTTATTAGAATAGAATCCTCTCTAAAACTGGCAGAAGATGTCATTTATTTCCTTATCTTGGTGCTCAGACATTAATCCCCGTTTGTTAAGTAATAACATCAGCAGGTAAAGACACAGGCTTTCACATTTCTAAGAAAGGTTGGCTGCTGCTGCCTGATTGAACAGATGCCTCGCACTGGGTTTGTAATGAGAGGAAAAATATGATCTCCTTGCCTTTCCTGACTCTCTCTCCTTGCTCCCATCTGAGAGATTCTAGATGTGCAAACTTGTCTGACTTCAGACCTGGCCATCATGGTGCTTTTAATGTCAGGCCTTCCTGAAGTCAAGTCTTGGCATAGTCTATAAGGCAGAGCTGTGTAGTGGAGAACCTTCCACTGCTTGCCCTTCACCCCTGTGGATGCTGTGTAGCTTAAACTTGCTCTTTCCCAGAGGACCAGCAAGGTTGGAGCCAAGCCTGCCCGGCCCACTGGGCTCCTTCATGCTGCTGTTATCATTCTTGCTGTTCAGGACCACGGAGCAGCATGATTACCAGCAATTCTCTGAACATGGCACGTTCAAACAAAGCCGATTCCATCTGGCCTCCTCCTCTGCCTTTTAATCCAGAGCTCACACACTTGGCTTAGTAGCCATCTCCCTCAGGCGAAGTTTGGTTTGGGCTACTCCTGAAAATGTTGTTGCCTCTTCCATCCTTCAAATTAGGTAATTTCAACCACCACCACCACAAAGGTAGCAGTTATAACACTTGTCCTGTTCATAACAAACACGGACATATCTGCTATACGCGGTAAATGTTTACTATTAAGATAGCTGGGCACTATTTTAAGTGTTTTATATAGTTGAACTCAGTTAATGCTCACAATAACTCTTTGAATTTTTACTATTACTATTCTGAGTTTATGCATGGGGAAATGAGGCATGGAGAGGGTAAGCAATTTGCCTGAGGTGACACAGCTGGTAAGAAGAGGGGGCAGGATTCATGGGCTAACCTTTATTCTAGGTTAATATTAAACACTAAAACTCTAAATTTGCATGTATACTGAAGTTAAATGGCTTCTTTGGGACTTTTTAAATTATAAAGTCTGTATAAGATATGAAGGTAACATTTCGTTATTTTTGTTTGGTGGCTGTACTCTCCTGGAACCCAGAATACTTTGAATACTCAATGTGCCCAACGGATAGGCTGGTTCTGTGCTGTCCCATTCAGCCCTTGGCCCAACTGCTCTTTTGATCTCTCTGGGTCTAGCAGGCCTTCTCCCTTTATCAGGAGGCAGTATCTCCTGTGTCACAAGAAAAAAAGGGGACAGGGCCTCACTGCAGCATAATAACACAGATAGGAGACTGCTCTGCAAGGTCCTCAGGGAGAAGGACCTGAGACAGGGCATGCCTGTGAATCCAGGACCCACCATCAGTTCTCAGTGTGACACTGGCAGGCCATTTAACCTCCCTGGGTGAGGAATGATGAAATAATGCTTTGATCTTCAGACAGAAGAAAAGCCTGATATAAATACCAAGTAGTTCCACTCTTCCTCAGCACCTCTTAAATTCATGTGGAGGCTGATGCGCCTCATAAAATTCCAGCACATCCTTAGTTACAAGGCCACTTGCCTAGACCTAGACTCCCAAGTTTTCAATCATAATATTGCGTATTGTTTTTGTGAAGTGTCTAAAAGCAAAAAATAACCCCTAAGACTTTTTACAGAGCCTTTTGTCTCAAGAGCTCCAAGCACTCTAACAGAATGCAGTCTATTTTAAAAAAAAATTCTATACATTATTTAAAACTTGTGCATTGTGAAACCAAATTTGTGCCTAAGTGCCTGCTGGAGTCCTAGTTTTGAGACTGTCTGTCGTGACTTAGGATGGAGCTTCAGTAGATTTCCCTTTTCTTTTCCTTTATTATATTTTAGCCGATTCCTTCCATTCCCTGCCTGCCCCACACCCAGGCTTGTCTTTCTTGCGTGGTGCCAATAATCCAAAGTTAGCATTCAGAAGCACCAGCACCGGAATCAAAATTCATGTTTCCTCAGCACCCTGTAGTCAGAGAGAAGTTCATTATGTACTTTCAGGTGTGGAAAGCTGAGATGACCAGAGAGAAATTTTTCAGGAATATTTGCATTTTTAAATTGCAAGTTCAGAAGAAGAAATTCAAAATGATTGAATTTTAGAAAAAAAAGAGGTAATATTTTCCACATCTCTTCACTACTGAGTAGAGAATGACAGCCATGCCCAGGACAGCCACAGAAGTCACCACAGGAGACAAAGAGAAATGCGCTGACATTTCCACACATATTCTGTTTGTCTGGCACTGTTCCCCTCTTCTCTGTGAAGTATGCAGGACTGCCACCATTTTACAGATGGCAATTCCAAGGTTCAAAGAAGTCAGGTAATTTCCCCAAGGTTGCACAATTATAAAGTGACAAAATCATGATCTGGTCCAGAGCCATTATGTGACACTGGAAATTAGGAAAACTCTGCTTGGGTTTCACTTGGATTCACCTCTATTTGGAAAGCACTAGAGCCACATCAATACCTGCTCTGTTCAGCTGATTCAGAGAGCAGTCACTGGGTATTGCTGATGTGCCAGGCTTCTCTCAAAGAGGAGCAGGACACAGCCTGGGAGGAGCTTCCTGCCTCCTTAGTCACAAACACCTGCTAAAAGGGAAAAACTTTTGCAAGTCCAATAAGCTTAGGTATAAATACAATTCAAAGCAATGTGAATAGTAATACCTTGCTGTAGAAGCTTATGCTTTAAGATTATCTTATGTCATTTAAGACCATCAAAAGATAAGGACCCTTACAAGTTCCATTTTATAGATGAGAAAATGCTTCCTGTGCTGCCCAATACAGTAACAAACATGTATTACACAGAGTTAAAGGAAGATTCATTTTTTCAGTGGAATTAGTCATATTTCAAGTGGTCCTCAGACACCTCTACCAAATGCTTATTGTATTGGGGAGTAGAGATGTAGAATCTTTCCATCATTGCAGAATATCCTGTTTGACAGTGCTGCTGTAAAACAATCTCCTGCACAGGAACCTGGGGAATAGACTTAGGTCTGACGCCAGGGAACATGCCTCTTTCCCTTCTTTCTTTTCTTTCTTGCTTTCTTCCTTCTTCTTTTCTCCTTTCCTTCCTTCCTTCCTTCCTTCCTTCCTTCCTTCCTTCCTTCCTTCCTTCCTTCCTCCACCACCTGTTGTACTGAGGATTGAACCCAGGAACTTGCACATGCTAGGCAAGCATTCTACCCATGAACTGTACCACAGCACGCCAGTGCACATGCTTTTAATCATTGTATTTTGTTGCTGCCTTAATTCTAGTGGAACAGGGGAGGGGAGCAAAAATGGAATATCTTTTATTTCTACAAGAAATAAAAATGTTCCAGAAATGGTGGGTGACTGGTGAAATATCAGCAGAATTTCCATTGTAGTCATTTTTGTTGTCCTTGTAAGTGCTGGAAACTATCTTTTTGTTGGATCAGGAAAGTTGGTATTTGCTATTTGATCATCCTTTTATAGAATCCTAAGGCAAATTTTTCTAGGAGTCATTCCAAAATTAGTGCCTTTTAAAACTGTTACTCCTTGGTTCCTGATATAATACCTGGTATACACTGGCACACAATAAATCTTATTGGAACTGAGTTTTTAGAAAGGTAATAATGTCTTCCAATCTCAAAAGAACTGCAGTGGAAAGAAACATTGGTAGACTTCTCTACCATTTCTATGGAGGAAAGCAAAGATCTCCACCAGAGCAACATGCAGATAAAAGAGAATCATCTGTGTGCTTATCTATCCTGTAACAGGGACATTAGAAGTGATCATAAGAGCTGCTGAAAATATTATCTGGACCTGATTTTATAGTATGTTATTTGAAATCTAAACTAAAGAAACTCACAATGTAGTTCCAGAGCAAGGGCTGAGGAAAAATTATTTTACTACTCAATTAATTCCTTACCTGCTTAGCTCAGTAAAAACAAGCCAAGTCAGGTGATGGTTGCTATGCATCCTGGTATGTCTCCCAGATCATTCCCATTTGCCCACCAAATGTGTGCGAGCTGAAGGAATATCCTGTCTTGGCTCCAAGCTAATCCTTCTGCATTCTTTCTTCAATGCAGACTTTCCACCACTCCCACTCATCTTTCTTTCCTTTGCTTCATGATTTAGATAACATGTTGGCTTCTGTCATGCAGCACATACAAAATCTATAGAAAAATGTTTTAAAAGAAAGATGCACTGATTTGGGATGGGAAGCAAATGTTGGATGTTCACTTGCTGCTTCTTAAAGGCTTTAATTTACAGCAAAAATAAAAAGGAGTTGTTCTGTACAGAGCTTGAGGAGTCAGCTTTGAACACTGATAAGAAGAGAAAAATGCCAGACGCATTTTGAATGTGAACTTAACAACCAGGATCCTTATTTCCCTGCAGCAAAGTGATCGCAACTTTCTTAGAATGATTTAAGAATTCCCTGAAGACATTTTGCCCAGGTCTCTTTGTGTGCCTATCTCAGCAGGCTTTAGAATCTTTCTAACAGGGCTTATCACCGAAGATTCCAATTTAGAGCAGCAAAAGTCTAGTGTCTGATATCAGTTGTAGCTTTTTTTTTTTTAAAGAGACATGATGTTTTACAGTGTTAATAGTTTTGAAAGGTCTTACGTTTCCAGTGAACAGAGCTTTGTGAAAAGGGCTCTGAAAAGCATTATTCAGGTGAAAATGCATCAAAGTGATGAGAGTTAAAAAAGAGAAGAGTTTGCTGATGTAGAGATTGGAGGCAGCATGTGCTGACAGGTGCAATTATGACCAAATAATTGAATCTCTTAAGGGAGATCTGGGGAGATAAGGCAATAGTTATAGACTCACATTGTTCATAATTAGATACTCAGGGGTCCAGCTGGGAATAATACAACCAACACAGGGGTCTTGAACTACTTCCCATGCAGGACATGGCAGCAGTAGCATTTACACATTGTAAAATGAAGTGAAGCAGCATTACTTCAGCTTAACAGATGCCAGCTGGCACAAAGGTTGGAGAGATGATTTTGAAGTCTGTATTTTCCCTCAGACTCCTCATAACCTGGAACTTCTCAGGCCCCCTCCCAAAATAGTGTTAAACTCAGTTGCTAAGTCCTTCAGTCTCAAAGAACCTAAAGAAAAATGTAACCTTTTCAAAGTTAATAAATCATTTTTATTGATAATGCTAACAATCTTTCTTTGCTCTTCGGTTAATGTTTCTGGATACTATAGTTTCCTTGTCTACTTGTGTTTTAGCCAAAGACAGACGAGTAGAGAATAACACCATTCCACCAAAGGCATAAAAGATAGTCACCTTATTCCTGGTCTTGAAATTCAGAAGCTCAGAACCTTGGCCTGTGAGGAATATGGTTACTGTATACACTACCACGCTTTAGGCATCTAGGGGACAGCTCTTTCTCAGAGTCCCTGCCTGGAGACAGAGATGAGAGGATAACACAGATTTGTGAAATATAGCACAATTGTTTCTATTTATAACAGAGTGAAGGGTATCCCTAATGTTCCATTAATACTTCTGGTAGACATCTTGCTTCAGGCTGTCATTTTTAGTGAAACAATGTCCTTTATTCTCTCTTATTGTATTTGTTTCCTTCAAAATTCACTATTTCTTTTATCCTATGTGTAGTTAGATTACTTTGTCATTATAATGCTCTTAGGATTCTTCAGTTTCCCAGTGAGTTATAGGTTTCTGGTAATAGCACATTAATTTAATGTCTAAGTGGTAGCTCCTTTTGTACTGTAGAGAACTGACTCCTTAATGTCTTTGGACCTCTAGTATTTTTTTCCTTTGTAACTGTGAGGTTTCTTTTTACCTTTTGCCAATAGGCTTTTGGACTCCATTAGTACCTAGGTATGTAAAAGACTGTTTTCTGCAAAGGTTTTTGAAAAGTATTCAGCAAGCTCAAAGGTAAGTCAAGTGAATCTATGGAATCCAGGAATCTATGGATGCACCACTATGGTACTCATGATGTATTCTATACTCTTCTTACATTATGAAGCACCTTGCACAGTGACTGACCAGTAGAAAATACTCAGTTAGTTTCTACTCACTTTGTTTATTCATACTATGAGCAATACCATTTTCATAGAGTTTGTCATCTGGTTTAATTTGGAGTTACTCTCACCATGTTTTTTGAGATCTGTAGGGATGCTATTGTATTTACATCAGGGCCTTTTGGGAGAGGGTATTCAAATTTTTCCATGTGGTCTACTTGATATTAATTCTAACATCAGTGTAGACTGCATGAAATATCAAGAAATCGACCTCCAGGGTGTTTACAGGGTCCTGTCTTCTCATACATATATTAGACTTATATCTGAATTGAATGGATCCACATTTAAGAATAGGTAGTTATTATTATGGCTTATATATAGATGTCCTCTGACAGTCTCATGTGCTCATAGGCTGGGCTTTTTGGGGTGACTATATCATAGGTGTGCAATACTAGATCAGGCATGTGTGACACTGGATTAGCCCACTGCTCGGGTTAGCATAATCCTGGATGTTGGTGATAGATTTATTAAAGGGGGAAACTCACTCTGGGTGTAGATGGCACCAACAAATAAGTCTGTAGCCTGGATGGGATGAAAAGGGAAAGAAGAAGGAAGAATGACTGCTTCCTACCTGCCTTGTCATTAACTGTTTCTCCTCTGCCATGCTTGTCTGTCATGGAGCTAGCCAGACTGAAACCTCTACAAACTGTAAGCTAAAATATATCATTATGACCCTTTAACTTGCTGATGTTGAGTATTTTATCCTGGAAATGAGAAAGTCACTAAGACAGTTACCTATTTGCTTTTCAGTTGCCACCTTTCATTATTCTCCAGTACCATGATGCAACTTTGATGTAATTAAACTTAGCCCAAAATCATATAATCACACTCAGTTTTAGTTTTAGATACAGTACTAGTCACTTAATGCCGCTAGAAAAGCTCTCTGTGCCATTTGTTATGGACAAAGTCTCATCACCAGCTGTATCTTATTAACTGGAAAGCATAAAAGACACTGGTCTATCTCAGAGAGTCTGGTTGAATTGGTCTTGGTTGGGACCTAGTCATTTACTTTTTAAAAAATACACCTCAAATGATTTGGAAGGTTGAGAACTACTGAGCAGCAGGTAAAGAGACTTAGGACATAGTGATTACATTTTTCTTGCACTAATCAGCTTAATTTAACTCTCCACTATAGGCCTTAGTGATGAGCCTTGTCTCATTTATGCCATATCTGCAAATAGAGACAGAGAAACAACAGAGAAAGCACAGCTGTTGAGTCAGAAGAATTTGATTTCATATCTTTCTGTTTCTTACTAAAAGTGTTAACATTAAAGATTCTTAAATTCACTTAAATTTAAATTCTGCATTAGTCGAATTGTTATTGTAAAGCTTCCCCTTCAGTGAAGATTAAATTACTAATGTGATGTGGAAATATTTAGTACTTTACCCAGTATATAATAGCTCAGTATGTTCTTTCTTTTTCTTTCTCTCTCTTTTTCTCATTTCATCTTAGCTAAAACAAGGGGCTTGGATAATATTTAAATACTTCTTATTTTTTTAAATCCAGTGAGTCTGATTCTCTGCCTTAAGCAATGTGATTAGAGAAGCACCACTATGTATTCTTTTCTACAAATTCAGTTTATGTGCAAAAAAAGGAGGTTGTTGGCACATAGTTATCAGAGGATATATTTGGAGTTTCTTTCAATCCTGCCCATTTATTCATATTTGGCTCTGTTCTTTCAACCTGGTTTGCCTATGAAGTACCTGACCAAAGGTTGGGAATGTAGTTTCAATTGGGGAAACAAGATTTCTTGATTGAATGAAGTCATCTATTTTATATCAAATCCATCAAATCCATGCTTTTTATTGCTATTCATTTACTTCACTTCTATGAGCATTCAAAGTGTTTCATCCTTGTAACAATGGTGGTAGCCCCACCATTAGTATTACAGCATCTATTTGAAGTGATAGACTTCAGAGGATCACAGATGAAATCAGAAACATCTTTCAATCACTACCTGCATAATTTTATTTTGTCAAGAATACAAATATTGCTGCATCTCAATCCATGCCCAGAGAGTCATGGGGGAATTCATTCCAATGTAGTTTGGAATCTGGGAACAGTTCATTATTCATGGCAGTGACTCAGGAAGTCATTTGCCTTGTTTGAGTGTGGCACAGATCTGTCCTTTGCCCACTTATCTAGCTCCAACTGGAAGCTCAGGCAAAAGAGTCTGGTTCCAACCTTTGATTGCTGTCTAGTTCAGCTACTAGAGCAGGGAACTAGGAAAGTTTTCCAAGGTGCTCTCCAAGGGAGTTGCTTATATTATAGAAGACAAGCTTTCCATGGAAAAGCCACTCTGATGATGGTAATGCATCTGTCTACTGTTTCTCAATGCCTTCTGAAACAATGGGGGATGCTGCACAATTGAAGGATTAAAGGCAAAGGATTAAAAATCCTGGAAAAACTGACTCCCAATTTTGGCTTCATAACTATTGTCAAAAGACAGGATCACAATGAATTTATCTTAAACATTTAATTTGTTTTTATTTGTGATGTTAGAACGTGCCAAGCCTTAGCCCCACAGCAGGTCAAAAATCTCCAGGGCTACATCATGGTCCGACATGGGCAGAAAATGGAAATGACCCATAGAGATGGCTTCATTGGTCACAGTGTTTTGCTTTGTTTGGTTCACTTGGCTACCTGTCATGACTGATGATGCTGGGACTAGGATTTAGTTATTTGTTGTAGGAGTATATACCTGAGTTAGGCTTTCAGTTAGTGTATATACTAAGTTAGGTTGCAGATTGTTACATAAAAGACTCAAGCATGGAGACACCTTGAGACCTAAAGGACGGAGAGACCTTTAATTTAGCATCCTCCACAGTAAGAGTCAGCAAACTCTTTCAATAAGGGCCAGCTAGTCATTATTTTAGGATTTGAAGATCATGTGATCTCAGTCACAACTACTCAACTCTGCAGGTATTGTCAAAAAATGGCTAAGTGTGATTATATGCCAATAAAACTTTATTTATAAAAATTGGTAGTTGACCAGATTTGGGCTGTTGCTGCAGTTTGCCCAGCCTGATCTGTAGGATCTTGTACTAGGTGGTCTTTAGTCTTAAAAGACATGTGTAATAAAACATAATGTGTTTAGCATATAGTAAGCCCTTGAACATAGTAGTATCATATAACTTCATTTATAGTACATAACTTAGGCTGCCATATCTTGGTGAATCATCTGCATTTCAGACTTGTTACAGTATGATTCATACTAATTAATTACAATAGCAAAGTTATATTTAGGACTTTTCAGTCTTGTTCTACCAGTGGTAGTTTAAAACTTCATGTATAACATGTCTTTGTGATGTTTTTCTTATCAGAGACACATGCCATGAACTCCTGGGGCACGTTCCACTACTTGCAGATCCCAAGTTTGCTCAGTTTTCACAAGAGATAGGTCTGGCATCTCTGGGAGCATCAGATGAAGATGTTCAGAAACTAGCCACGGTGAGTTGATTTGCAGCTTGTGTGCTCATTTGTAAGGTGAAGAGATCTTTGGATTCATTAACTATGGATTATAGACTGATATTCTGGAGAGAGCATGGTTCTACTTAAGGGTGAGTGTTCCTGGGAATCACAGTAAATTTTTGGCTTTATCAACCCTTGGTATATTTGTATCTCATCCTTTATGTTCAGGAGTCAGCTAGATACAAGAGCTAGAAAGTAAATATTTTAGTGTGTGAGTCACACAGTGCCTGTTACCATTACAGTTACTAAGCCACTATGGTGAAAAAGTAGTCATAGGTAAAGACAAGGAATAAATATGGCTGTGTTCCAATAAAACTTTATTTATAAAAGCTGGTGGTGGGCCATATTTGGCTTATATGTGCTACGGCTTGATGAATTCCACAGAAATATTAGTGACACAAAAAAGGTATGTATTTAATGCAAAGTAGGAATTGTACCTGGAATTACCTGTTTGGCTAGTTGATATGATTGTGGTCAGATGCAATATGATTCAAGGGTAAGAAACTCAGTTTTGACAATTATTCTAAGTACAAAACTGGGAACATTCTATAGAAAGTACCACCAACGTTCTTCTTAGAACAAGTAAACAGTATAAGAGAAAAATTATGATGTTGGTTGCTAACTTTAAGATACCGAAGAGCTAGATCTAGCAGGCTCTTATGCCTTACCTTGGCCACATTTCAAAGAATTCAGACAAAGAGGTTTAGGAACCTTACATACCAACGAGGACCAAAGAGTTATATACTGAGCAAAACTACATAAGAAGAAAAGGGAGATGTTAGATTGCGTGTATATGATATAGACACATCAGTGGCATATTAGATATGGAGGAATATTCTTTACTCCCACCAAGAAATCAGTTTTCTCCTAGATTTCTAAAAGTGTTTGCAGTATATGTTTCCTACTTTCAATAAAGATATGAGAATTATGAAATATTTCTCTTCTAAGAGATAAACAACAGTAGAAACAGTTTCAATGACCCTTGCTATTAGCCTGGGTATGGGGAGGGAGTAGTGGGGATAGCTGTGAACCAGGGGATTGTCTCACTGTTGGGTACCAGGATGGATGCAAGGCTTTGTGTTGCTAGATCTTCTGAAATTTTGAAATAGAATGACTATCTAGATTTCTAATTGAAATTTAACGATTTTTAAATTTTGCGTTATTAAAAACCCCACCATAATAAACCAAGGAAAACATTTGTAGGCTGAGTGTGGATCTGGACTTTCAGTTTGTAATCTATTATACGCATTGTATCTTGGCGTATTGGTTATCTATTACTAAATTATCCAAACTTTCGGCTTCAGACAACATGCACTTCATAGTTTCAATTGGAAGCTAAGCAGCTGAGGTGAGTGGCTCTGAGTCAGGAGCTCTCGTCGGTTGCTGTGGAGATGCTTGCTGGGTCTGCAGCGGTCAAAGGTTTGTGATTCTGCTTCCAAGACAGCTCAGCTGTGTGACTATTGGCAGTTACTTGAGCCTCTGGCTTTTCTTCCACAGAAAGTTGGGAGAAAAAGAGAGAGAGAGAAAGAGAGAGAGAGAGAGAGACAGAGAGATGGAGAGATAAGAGATGGAGAGACAGACAGACAGAGACAGGCAGAGAACATTCTGTAGTGCATTTTGTGACGATCAAATATGAGTCATGTTGATCATATTCTATTCATGAGTGGGAACTCCTCAGCTTTGATTCAGGAGAATTAAGTTCCATTTTTTAGTAAAAGGAGTGTCAAAATATTTGTGGATAACAATTTAAAACCATGACTCCATGAGTGCTGGTATTTAGTCCCTCTACCTCAGTTCTGCCTTTAAATTCCATGTTTGGAAACTTCTGTGTCTTTTAAATTTCCCTTGAAATCATTTGGTTGCAGTCTCTGTCTCCCTACTGGTTGTGCTCTTGGCCCAGGATGAGTATATTTCTGGTCAGGCTGACTCTGGATAGCCACAAACTGAGATTCAGCTGCACTAGGCTCTATGTGAGCTCACTCGGTATGTGCGTGCGTGTGTGTGTGTGTGTGTGTGTGTGCGTATGTGTGTGTGTGCACGTCAACACACACGTACTCATCCAACCAGAAAAGGGGAGGGGTCAGGTAAAGGTAATGGATGTGAATGTAGGTAGATCCTGGTGAATGCCTGTAGCCTTTTGAAAGAACAGTGATAAAGCAATTTTACTGTCCTTTATTTTTCTACTCCATTAAATAATGATTAATTAATTCCATCATTCCAGTAGTATTAATAGTATAACATGATCCCCCTCACTTTTTGGAAATGTATTACCTATTTGGATAAAATTAAGATTTTTTTCAAATTAAAGTTTTTGGTGAGTCTTGAAGGATAAGATAAAGTGAGCCAAGTGGAGGAGAGGAAAAGGGGTAGTCGAGGGCCAGCTTTGGTAAGAAAATGGTATCGTTATAGTTGGGCAGGACTGTATTCCTTCTTGGAGATGCTAGGAGGACAATCTGTTTCCTAGCTTTTTCCAGCTTCTACACTGTCAGCATTCTCTGGCTCATGTCTTCCTATTCCATCTTTAAAGCCAGCAGTATTGCATCTCTCTTGGGTTTTCTTCTATTGTTCCATCTCTCTCCCTGACTTTGGTTAGAAAAGACCATGTGCTCCTGAGTATTCCTATGTTTAGATTGGGGCCACCTAATTCATTTACAATAGTCTCCTCATCTCAAGATCCGTACAATTAATCAATGTCTGCAAAGGCAACATATTCAGGGCTCCGGATGGTAGGAAGTGGCTGTCTTTGGGGGACTATTATTCTTTGTGTTTGCTTTTACACTTACTAGGAAATCAAAACAAAACCAAGTTAAAACTTTTCCCTCAAAGCCTATTTTACAAGGGCCAGCAAACTTGTAGGATGAGTCAGGTTTTTCTGTTACATTTGTCCCCCACCCCAATCCTGCTGAGTTTCTTCTTTCCTTTCCAGTACTGGGTTTTGAACTCAAGCCTTCACACAGTCTTGGCACATCCTCTACCATGAGCTATGTCTCCACTTTTGTTTTTAATTTTTAAAAAATTGAGGACAGGATTTTGCCAAGGTACCCAGGCTGTCCTTGAACTTGTGATGTTTTGGCCCCAGCCCCTGAATCAGTGGGGTTGTGGGTTGGTGCCACCACACCCAGTTGGAACTTACATTTCTTAGCATCATTCCAGTATCCTTGGCCTTGGGTGGCTCTACTGCCAACAGCATCTGGAAGAGGTAATTAGGTCTTCTATTGTGTCTTCTGTTGTGTTTCTGTTTCTTTTTTTTTCATCCTCTCCCATTGTCCTTTCCCTCGAATGAACCTACATTTTGTAAAAGAGAACTCAAGTTAAAAGATATTAAGTGGCTAAAGAATTCTAGACACCAGGAAGTAGGAGCAGGAAAAAGACAATAGGTATTGCTCATTTCAAGGAACTTTATCTAGAACACAAGGAACTTTATCGAGAAAAAAAGAAAGCCTAGCGTCCATATCATGTTTTATTCATGGATGTAAGAAGATATGCAGGAGAAGTAGATTTAAGGTCAATCTTCTTGGTGTATGTGTGAGTTCTGTTCTCAGTGTTGGGAGTTGGGATGCAGAATTGAGGGCAGGAGCCGGAAGTGATAGCCTTCTCCATGTAGGAAATAGCTGCTGATATGTGAGGGAGGACCAATTGTCTGCCCATCTTGTAGTGGCTTTGACAGTTAAGAGTGTGAACTTGAAAAAGACTGCAGTGTAGATTTTCAATCTTTTCTAAGTGCAGTGGAGAATTTAAGTGTGTGTTTGCCTCACCTTGGTTTTACTTGATTTACTAATTGCTTTTTTTGTTGATATTGCCTCAATATTGAACCCCCTTCCACAACTCCTTCTGAGTCTGTTTTTATGAATTCCAATTCTTCCCATACTGTAGTCTGGTCACTTATCTGGGATAGTGTTTGGCCAAAGAGAAATTTGAAAAGAATTTTCTAGGTTGTGTGCAGGAAGAAAGAATCACAATGTGATGAAGCTGGGATGATTTTTCCTGACATGACACTAAAATTGCTATTGACTTCTAGAACCACATCCTCTCCCTCAGTTCAAACAAAAGTGAGTGGGAAACTGCCGGAAGATCATCTTGAAAACACAGATTCCAACCAGGCATTTTCAAAGTAGCCTCTAGAATGAGCAGTCTGTTAGATAACATACATATTAATGATCCTCAAACAAGCCATGTAATGAAGCTAGAAGGCAAATTTAATGACTCACTTGCAAAGACTAAGAGATTAAGTTCAGGCATTACTGGCAGGGATAAAATGTCCTGTGATAGGAGAGAGTGCTAGCTGGCTAGGCCAGATGAAAAATGGAAGCATTGTTAGTTGACTTCCTCAAAGTTGTTTGCCTTAACTTTCTTGAAGAAGTATTAGAGGAAAATGAGAGATGAGATGCACTAAAGGAGACAAATTCATAGAGAGGACAAATGGAAAACTACAGAATCCACTATTTATGCAAAGCAACGAGTCAGGCCATACATATTATTCTTTTACTCTAGGTGAGATTTATATTATTAATGACTCTGTTTATACAATGCCTGTTTTTTCCTTGCTTAGTGAATTTAAGCACTTATAAAAAAGAGTCACGCCCAGTGAAAGCAGACACTTAATAAGTTTCCGTGATACACTGTCACCAGATCTGTCTAAGGAAGAAAACAGCTTCCACTAGGACTAATTGGCACCGCCAAACTTGGTTTTGTCCTCAGCTACTTTTGGACTTTGGGTCTGATTTTCAGAGGAATCAGGGTATGTTGTGTGTAACCACTGAATCACTTTGCTATATTTCTACATAGTATTTATTTTGACAATTTAATAATGCTCAGTTTTGAGAATGAAGCTATCTCTACTGTTTTATGTGGGCAATTGTTGTTATGCCCTGAGAACCATTTAAATGAAACTCTTTTGTATCTGAGGAAATTGATGATGAAGCTTGGAAAATGTATTTCAAATGCATTGTTACACATGTAAATAATTTGCCCTCCAGTGGAAATGAATAAGGACACTGGTTTTGGCATTTGGTATGTATTTTACACTCATTATAGCTGCCCAAGGTCTGTGCATGATAGATATGCAAAAATATTTTCAACAAGGGCTGTTTAGAGTGTGTTAACATTTTGAGATCAGCTATTTCCCATTGTAGTGCTGGGTAAAGTGGATTTAGTAGATTAGTGTATACATTAGAGTTGTAGACTTAAGCCCTTCAGTTTTGCATTCCTGTACCGATGAATAATTTGCCTTAGTAAACTAAAGAAGAATAAGAAAGCATACACACACAAGGAGCCAATGATATGGCTCTGATAGAGATGAGCACCCATGTTCACAAATAACTCATACGGCACAAATACATACATACAGATAGCAAATACAGGGGAAACAGCCTGCTAAAGATAACAAAGAATGTTAGGGATTGTGGAGAGCTTGGGAATATATGTTATACATAAAAGTCTTCAGATTTAAAAATTAAAACCAAAGATTCACTGGCTACAAATCCAGTGGCGAGGATCCTCAGTTACCAGCCCTTGTTTTTGAAGTGAGATTTTATGTTAGACTATACCCAGCTTGAGCGACAAGCCCATGCTAGATCCATTTTTGTATCACATTGTATGCTCTCAATTACTGTTTCCTGGGCAATGGAATGTTTTTAAATGAAATTATGTCTACTACATTGTTCAGAATAGGTAAGTATCTTATTGGAATTGAAAAGTTACTAGTTTTGAGTGAAAACTTTGCATAGTTACCAATATGATTCTCACATGTGCTCTGAATGTGTGTCAAAGATTAATTCATTAATGAAGGAGAAGCAAAATGCTAAAATCTAATTCCAATAAGTATTTGAAGAATTAAGATTATAAATGCTTGAGGTAAAGAATTTTGATGTTAAGTATAAAATGGTTTATGGTCCTATAGGCAGAAACCTTAACTTCTGTAAGGTTACCTTTTCTACTAGGCAGAAATCACTTTTGTGTCTAGTGCAGAAAGAATAATTTGTAATTGACCAATCATTACCAGGTGGCTTTTAACTTTGGCATGTGTGGCCCCTGATTAATAGTAAGTAGCAAGTTGAATTAAGAATCTTGCCTCCAGACCAGTGCTTTTCAAACTCTGATGTGTAACTTGTGGCTCTTATTGAAATACAGATCCTAATAGAGTGAGTGGGGAGGAGACCTGAGATTTGTCATTACCGACAAAAGCCAATGATGCTGTGGTGGTCCACCCTTCAGAATCAGGAGAGGATGACATTTTAGACAGATGAGCCTGTTAGACAATGCTGAAGTTTGTCTTTCAAAAGGCACACTCCGGGATTTCAGTCTCATTCCACAGTTTGGGTACTTTTTCCTAAAAACTGTATTAATAGAATGCTATTAGGTGGATTTGTGCAGTATGAGTTCACTTCTGACTTATTTGAGAACATCGGTCCTCACATCTATAAGAGCCATACCATTGGCTCTTCATGTGTGTATGCTTTCTTATTCTTCTTTAGTTTACTAAGGCAAATTATTCATCTGTACAGGAATGCACAAACAGAAATTTACTGAACAAATGAATTTAGGAACTGGTTCTAAAAATACATTGATGTCACTTCCCCCAAATGTTAGGAAATGTGAAGGGGCATCTTTCACCAGTCATATGGTGCATCCCGTCCTAAGATGCAGATGGCTTCAATTCAGACTATTCATCCCTCACATCAGCCAGGCATTTGCAACAGACAAAGCTGTGCATCATCTGTAGGAGAAAGTAATCAGTGTGAATACACCACAGCTGTTTCCCAAGCAGAACCAATCGGCCTCTGGCCCAGTTGGAATTTTCCCTCTATGGAGAGTTTGAGGTCATCCATTCTGTTCTGTCCACCCTGCAATGTGTTTAACTTCTTTTAAAGAGATTCAGTCACTGTGTCTTGGTAATGTGGATGAGAAGAGAGATTGAGATGAGAGTAATATATATCCTTTCCCAGGATGTGTTCCTGGAACATAAGCCTCATGAAATGGCATTGTGAGTTCTATAAAAGAGACCAATTGTTAAAAATATTTGGGGAGACTGGGCTGGCAACTTGTTCTTCAAAGTGTAGGGCTTTTAGAGCTTCTAATAAGGTAATATGCAGAGTGAATCTCCAAAAGTGATTAAAAAGTTTTTTTTATTTCCCTTATTTCCTCCATTGTGAGATGCCACTGGGTATAAAGCATAGTGTTAATTTAATAGTGGTCTTTGTCATTTGCTTAGGGGAAAAAGGTTCTTCTTACAACTTTTTTTGGTACCGGGGATCGATCTCATGACCTCACGCTTGCCAGGCAGGCGCTTATGCCTGCTGAACTAAATCCCCAGCTCTTGCAACATTTTTTTATTTTGTAAGATGAAACTCTATTTCAGAAATGTAAAAATGTAGAAAACTTGAGAATTAAGAAAATACATTCATGGCAGCTGTGTCTTCTTATGGAACATATACTAACATCTTAAGCTATTAATATTCCAAGGAGCAAGTTAGGAGATACAAGTCTTGAGGGTTCTTTTGTTTGTTTGTTTGTTTTTGTTTTTAAAAGGTAGAATTCATTGTGAGCAGTGATTTGATCATCAACTTTTTTTTTTCCAGGACAGAATTATTAGGAAATTAGCTCTACAGAGTTCTGTTTGTTTCCCTTTATAAAAATAAATAATTTATTTTTCCAAGTAAAAGAGCTTCCATGGGTTGGGGTTTTTGATGGCTGTGAATCAAGTGTTTGTATTTCCAGGTATAATAAATACTTTTTCACATTGACAGTGGTACTGAAATGTGTAGTCAGTCTTAAACTAATAATCAACTATAATCACAGTAATTAACTATAATTCACATTGGAAGTATAATTGTAAAGGTAATTTTAGCTTATGAATTGCTTATTAATATTTTCCTGTTTGCCAGGGCCATTAGCCTGTTTCCTGGTCTCTCTGTCTTTACCTGCCTGACCATGGGTGGGGGACCTTTAGATGCTAAAAAGCTTATGCCTAGATGTAGTACTTTCTGAACATGGGTAACATTAAAAATGACCCTTTTGCATCTGAAGAGAAAGCTTAAAATAAGCCCCAGGCTTGTTTATTTCATGTGGAGTCTTTGAACTGCTTCAGCTATTTGGATCATTTGATATAAAGCTGACAAAGGGCTGGAGGAACACACTTTTATACATTCTTAATTGAGATGTTGGGTAGATGATCAGTTTGTGTGTTATTTCTAAGAGCAACTTAATTAAAAGTTAATAATATCTATTCCAACTCATTACTTTCACTTCTATATCTGCTGTGCATATAGAAAAGTGGTAACATCTTGCAAGGAATGCTTAATTCTTTATTTAGCCTTATAGAACTTAACTTCTGTCGTTTCTTATTGTTTTCACCACTTGTTTCTTTTCTGCTCAGGTGCTCCAAGATCACACTCTCCTCTGATTAATTCTCTTCTGAGAACATTTAATACTGTAGCCAGGGTGGCTATGTTCTACCCATTTGTGAATATTTCACTTAGGATATTTTTTGTTACCACTATGAAGTGTTTGCAATCTATTTATTTTATGATGAGAACACCACAGTTATTTGGCATTTAAAAAAATGAGCTCTACATAGCCCACTATTTAGAAACCAATCTGTTTACAATCTGCAATAGTGGTACATTTTTTTGCAACTCAAATATTTCTTTGTCATTTATAATTGTATCCTAGGGGGTCTCAGAGAGCCATCATATAACTTCAGGTGAATATCAAGCTAAATCTATTTTAGATATTTGGAAACTCATAAACATGGGGTTGCTTTGGTGTCTTTGTTCTCTGGGTGCTGAGCAAGTGTCAAATCTACCCTGCATTGTACCCACTTTATTTTGTCCCCCCAGAAGCACCATAGTTACCAGTTAGCATTTCTCAGCACCATCAGAAACTTGAAGATGCTTGTCAGTGGTTTGATGGATAGGGCAGAGAAATTCAAATGTTCAATATTTGAGTCTGCTGAGATTCACTGTTTACAGACCAATTAATAGGAAAAAAATCAAACAAATTTATTAACATGCATAAGCACAGGGCTAACGCAAAATATAAAACTTTAAACACAAATATAAAATATTACTTTCTGAGCTCCTACAGTACTGTGTGATGTGGTGCAATGTGGTGGAAAGAATCTGAACTTAAATGAACATGGCTGGGTTTCAGTGCTGTTTTTGTTATTTTCTAAGTCTGTGTTCAGATTATGCACACAGGAACAAGTGACACTAACTTTTCCTGCCGAAATGTCTTCTTTAAAATAGGGAACATGTTCCCATCACCTATTGCTAAATGAGGAGCAAATAAGATTAACATACTTTTCCATGATACCATGGCAATATCTATCATTGAATGTCTGGTACTATTTGACCTCACCATTGCCTGAGAAATTCTTACTCCACCAAAGGTGCTATATTGTTGTTGTTGTTTTTTTTAATAATTTTATTTAAAGAGGAAAAAACAAAACAAAATAAAACAGAATAAATGGTAGCAACCATACAGTATTCCAAGGAAAAAAGGAAAAGTACAACAACAATAAAACCTAAGAAATTATTACTTGACTAATTACATACTGACTTCTTGGAAATAGTTGTTCAAATTACAAAGTTAAAACATGTAAAGTAGACATTCAAA
>PVJX010024008.1:0-28574 GCA_004027295.1 Dolichotis patagonum | reverse complement strand
ACACCTCCTCTCAGAAATGACCTGCCACCAGCCGAGAGACATATCCCTTAGAGGCCAGCAGAAGTTGGCTTCCCAGATGCCTTTGCCCTATCTGCCACGCCTCACAGCTGTGTGTGCCACGGATGACTCAGTGAACAAATTCTAGGTCAGCAGGGCCCTACTATGACCACCTGCATCCTTCTCCTGTCTTCAGCCAGGACAATCGGGTCACTGCAATTCTTTCATGAGCTGTGCTACTCCACAAAGCCTCTCCCTCTTCCATTACCCCAGACTCCTCTTCTGATGCAAAATGTTTCTGTGTTACCCCACCTTGTGTTCTCAGATTGCTTTTAAAGTAGCTTATCACATCCAGTACCACGGTTATCACTGTTTCAGTAGCCTGCCTTTCAACTAGCTGTACCTCATCTCTTAATTCAAATTTTCTTCAGAGAGGGGAATGTTACAGGCAGTTGAGTTAGTTAGAAATACTATAGGTAGTCAGGCAGGGCTGGCCTCAAAGGGGCCAGTGCAGAAGGCCAGATACCTTGTAAAACTGGAGGAGACAGAAACCTCTGCTGTGGGGCCAGATCTCAAGATAAAAGGCAAGATAAAAAGGAAATGTGAACACAGCCTAAGAATCTAAACATCAGGGACTGATATTCTGAATAGGTATGGATCACCTTGAGGAAGCCAGGAGTCACCAAACACCCTACAGGAAGAGTCACTGCTCTTTAAGCATGTCTACTTGCTACATGACTCGCTTCCCCATTTGTCCCTGATTTGGTCAGTTTTACCTGAACAATTAATATTATTGGTTGACCACAGTTCTGTCTCACCTCATGCCCATCTTGTGGGTTCCCATGCATTCCTCATCTTGGTTTTGCTCTATAAAAGTCCCTAAAAAAGACAGAGTCTTTGGCAATCCACTCAGGACCCCTTCTCTCTCTCTCTCTCTCTCTCTCTCTCTCTCTCTCTCTCTCTCTCTCTCTCAGACAGAAGCCTTCTTCCTCTCAATAAATATATTCTGCTCTTAGAGATAAATAAATTTAAACTTTCCCCTCTTTCTCCTTCTACCTCCTTCTCTTTCTCCTCCTCTTCCTTCTCTTCCTTTTTGTCTTCCTCCTCTTCTTGCTCTTCCTACTTTTCCTTCTTTTTTTTTTAACACGGTGGATTGGACTTTGGGTTTCATGTATGCTAACCAAGCATTCTACCACTCAGCTATATGTCCAGCCCCCACACCACTCTCTTTAAATGTATGCATGCCTTTTTAGCAATGAGGAAATAGATGTGGTTGCATGCTGCTGTTACCAGAATTAGTTGGGAAAAGATCCAATCCAGTGGGTGCTTAAGTAGGATTAGTAGTGGGACAAGAATAAAAAACAAATCTGAACAACAGTGAATGTCTAGAGTAAACATTGGAGGAAGTATCAGGAGCCAGGGTAAACAAATTCCAAGTATGCAGAGCTGTCTTCTCGGGTCTAAAGGAGGGAGAGAAGCCCGGGTCCTAATTAGAGGGACCAAAAGTGTCTGGTGTGAAATTAACAAAGCCTAGACTTTAGCACTTTCCTTGGGATTGCACGCTATGTAGGTTGAGTAGGTTTGTGTTTGGTTTCTTTTCCATTTTAAGCATCTGCAGTGCTCTGTACATCTGGGACAGTATGAAACTCTCAGTATTCAACAATGGCAAGATCAGCTCAGAGAGACAAACAATACTGAGATCACGAAAAATCAGGAAACGACCTGGTGACCTTCAGAACCAGCACTGTGGACCACACAGCATACCTGCTTCCAATGTAAAGCTATGTGGAAGGAAAATCCTTAGATGGAGCGAGAGACCAATTGGCAATAATTATAATGGATCAAGAGTTCTCCTTAATTTCTAATGTAACATCATTAACATGCTCTGAAGGAGTCAAGCTGATTTATTAAAAGGAACAATGGGCGCATCATTATCGGAGGTTTGCATGATGTACTTGCCATCTTGGTTGCTGTAACTGGTTTTCATCTGATCTGAAATTTTGCAATATTTCCCCCCAAATATTGCACTTGTTCCCTGCAGTTGGGTACGTGTGCAGTACTGGGCTGTCTCATTTCATCAATGCATGATGTAGTAGTTGATTGACTGTGTCAATTTGGGACATTTAGACGTTTAACTAAATGGGTTTAGCAACTCTACACCCAAGGGTGTAGAGGAAAACCCACCCTAGGGTGGGTCATCACCCGGAGGTGTAAAAAGGAAGGAGGAAAGATGAATGCATTCCATTCTTGGGAGAAGCTCCAGTCTTCACCTTTGGTTTGGACCTCCTCTCCTGGCTTCCAGTGTAGACTCTTCAGCCTTCCATCGTAGATCCTTCAGCCTTCCATCGTAGAGCCTTCAGCCTTCGGTCGCAGACCCATCAGCCTGCTGGTGTGGACTTGAATGAGACCCTAGGGTGAACTCCAGACCTTGGATTGAATCCTTCAGCCTCCAGTATATAGACATCCTCTGCTCACTTCCTCATCCAACTCTGTGGCTGACCATCATAAGCCAAGCTTGTCATTTCTTCTACATTTGTATATCTCCTGCAATATCTGTTTTCCCTAGTAAATCCCTGACTAATACACATGGAGACTAAGAGAATGAATGGTCAAGTACTGGAATACCACACGAACATTTCCTGTCTCTGTTTCTTGCTGTTTGGATCATACCTGTGCTTTAGGTTAATGTTGATGCTAAGATTTAACTTAGCAGAGGAGCCGGATGGATCACCTTCTGTGACACAGCTTTGCTTTCCAATTCTGTCCATAATTTTCTCTGTGAAGTGTGATTACCAGGTTGATCACTTACGATGTTGATTAACACCTCAACAAGTATAAAGTGCATCTCCTGTGTAAGTTCTGCAGACACGCATTGCTTCCATTCTGAATCATGTAGTTTTGTATTATGCACAACGTGTAGCAAAGTTATCATGAGTATAGCCAATTTCCTGTAAAATGTATTTTAGGTGAAAACCTAACATTCATCAAATATTTCTCAAGATTTCATAAAAAATTAGGAAGTTTTGGCAAATTCCCTTTTCTTTGCTGTATGACATTCATTCTTTATTATTTTCATTTTAGAAACAGAGCTTAAAATGGAAGTGTTAATTTAAATACCACTTTGTGCTCAGCGAAAGTAGGAAAAACTTCAAAAACTACTGGAAAAAAATGAATGTGGGTGGAAGTTATTGTGGAAAGGTAGTTTTCAGAGAAGCCTTCAGAGTTGTGATCACATGTCCCCTGTGAGTAGAAGGGACACATGTCAGGGTACAGGCAAAGGCAGTATTTGCAGTACACAAAGATAGAGACGGAAGGGTCAAGGACTCCAAATGCTGCAAGCGGCCATGTGAGTCTTTGTGTATGCTGAGTGTAATGACTAATAAAAAGAACAAGTCGGTTCAAAGGAGTGATCTCTGGGATATGCCACTGAGGGCGGGGAAGGAATTTACAGAAGGATGTACACCATATAGAAGGGTTGATTCCGATCTAGTTTGGTACAAAACCCCCTACTTTTGTGTTTATACACTTAAATGCAAAAAAATAATGGCTCCCATATCTTCACGTGCTGCATCTACAAATTCGACCCACCACAGGAAGAAAGTGTTTTTGAAAAACTGTGTCTGTTCTGAACATGTACAGAGTTTTTTTCTTGTAGCTATTCCTTAAACAATACAGCATAACAACTACTTAGGTAGCATGTACGTCATATTATCTAATATGCTATGTAGACATTTCAGTGTATAAGAAGCCCTGTCTAGCTTACTGCAAATACTATACCATTTTATAGATGAAATTTGAGCCTCCATCCACCTTTGGTAAATCAGTGGTGGCCCTGGAATGAGTCTCTCGCAGTCTCTGAGAGAGGGCCATATGCTCCAAACTGATAATAAATACTAGTAGCATGTATAGGGTTCTGCAGGACTGGTTTGAAGATGCTGTCTCTTTGTTTTTAATGTATATCCACTATTTTTCCACGTGCATTCCAGTTTTTCAATAAAACACACATAATTTTTTTAAAATAAAATTTGCTGCCACATGCAAATTTCTTTAAAAAAAGTCTCAGGATCCATAGAGTAGAAGGTAAGTGGCCATTTGACCGCACGGCGCATTGAAATATCTCATTTTGTGGTTTGATGGATGTGTGTGTGTACTAACTTGATGGATGTGTGTGTGTGTGTGTGTGTGTGTGTGTGTGTGTGTACTAACTTGCTTGAGGAAGGAATCCTTCCTGAAACTCACATGTCAGATGGTATCAGGCTCAGAAGCATCTGCACCCTAAAATAACCCCGAGGGGAAAACACTTCAGCTCAAATTACCCTTTGGAAACACTAAAATACATGTGGGAAGCTAGGTAAAAATAAATTTCTCCTCTATAAAATTTTAGGCATATAATATTTCTATGCATACTTCTGTACCTTATCTAGCATCATGAATGGAATAGGAACCTCACTATTCATTTAGAAAAAAAAATCCATGAAATCCAAACTGAGCTTAAAATAAGAGTATTCTTAAAGAAGATGCGGGTGTATCCTTTATACAATAACATCACAATCAAAAAATATTATCCAGCACAAAAACTAGTTGTGATACAAAAATGTTAATACTGAGGGAAAATAAATCAGTCCTTTGCCCTTATCTGTGCTTTGTATTATTCCACATTTTTCGGTGTTCAACATTTTGTCATAGATTGTAAATAAGTTTCTTTCTGTTCCTTCCAAAGGCCTCTTCTCCCATAAATAACCTTCTACAGATAGTGGTAGATTATTCAGGAAGAACGAGATAATGGGAACTTACTTTGGAGCATTTTTTTCTTTATTCTAAACATTCCATCTGTCTAACTGTATTTATGGTATGTAAAACACCTGTTTGTATTTCCAAGGGACCAATCTGGTTCTAAGCTCACAGCTGGTGAGAGTCTTCGAGGGTGTTCAGATACTATTTCTCAAGCAAGGCAGATGGCTATTGAAGGCAGCTTTATAATTTTATCTTTTTATCACCATCGAAAAATCTAGTCAAACTCACATGGAACAGGACTGAGTCATTCGATGTGAACTGTTCAGGGCATGAGGTCTGTGTTGTGTATGTGAGTCAGGCTTCTATGCATGGGCTCTGCCATGGGACAAAATACTAGATGTCACAATCTCCTAACAACAATGGTGGTCAAATTCACACTGAGGACTAACTGGTGGATGGGCGATAAAAGTGTCCAAGAACTCGACTTGGACTTAAACCTGGATTTGAGCAGGTCTCCAGCAGAACAAGCAATAGTAGATAAATTTCCCTTCAAATGAAGATTGATCTGACCCTGACGGAGTTAAAGAAAGGATCGTACTCAGATGTGATGCTCTAGAGCCAGTATCATTTTGGAATAAAACCTAGGGTTCCCCTAAAAGAGAGACACTGACAAACTGCCAAGAAAAGCAACACAATTTCATATGTAAAGGACAGAAGATAAAAGTGGGCATCACTTTGCATAATCAACTCTAATACGATCACCATGGGGGTGCAGAAAATTGTGACACGTGTAAGCTGCTGGATGTTCAACGGCCTTGAGGAGTCTAGAAAGTGCTTCTCTTTTTGCCTTGGGGCTGTGTAAGAAAGGACTGACCTATTGGACATATGTGAAATTGGCAATATTGATGAAATAAGGAAAAGCAGCTTTAAAAATGAATGATAAAACAGGAAAATGAATAATAATGAAATACCATGAAATGTAGTGGGTTAGTACTTTTGACCTGATTCGCCCAAGCGAACCAAGGCAGTTTTTAGTAACTGTTATAGTATGTGTGGTTGTTTAGTTAGCTTTGCATAATGCTTAAGGCATTTAGAAAATCAGGTGTGTTAAACTGCAAGTTTAAGGAAATGATTAGAAGAATTTGATTAGGTGTGTAATCAAAGTTTAAGTGTCCATGGAAATCTAATTTGTTAAATTAATAAGCTTTTGCTTTATTAGTTGCATAAACAGAATATGGCTATTTAGGAAACTGCTATGCAAACATAAATGAATTGGATATCAAAGTAAAAATAGTGGTGTTTATGCCCATAAACACAACTTGGGGGATATTAAAGAATATATGAACATTAAAAAGAAGGTGTAAAAATATGCCTGGCATTGCTAATAGCTAGTAGAAATTAAATGCTAGTTGATGAAAGAGAAATGAAACTAAAGTTACAATGCCCACTGAAACATGGAGGGATCCTGTAAAAAGTAGAATATAGTCACTTCAAAACAAGCACTGTAATAGAAAGCAAAACAAATCATTCTATAAAACTGTTGATTGGCTACTGGTAGATTAAGTCTTCATTGAGATGCTGCCTGAAAGGGAAATACGCAATATCATTAAGTAAGTAAAAGAGTAAGATAAAACAGGGCAGAGTGGTAAAGACCTTCTCTCAAAATGAATAAATTAAAAGGGGTGGGAATATAGCTCAGCGCAAATGTCTTGGCTTCAGTCCCCAGTACTGGCAAGAAAAAAAGGAAGGAAAGGAGGGAGGGAGGGAGGGAAGGGAAGAAAAACATTGATGTTTGCTAGGGTTGGAAAGCATCTTAGAGAGAGAGGAAGACTAATGCAGAAGAAAGAGGGTGACTAAATCAGATGACCCTAACGTAAGAGGAGCTGGGATTAAGTGTGAACGTACGAATTTGGGCTATAAGACAACTGCCCCCTTTTGTTTTATTCTCTTTCAAGTTAAAAAATAAATAAATAAAAAAAATTAAAATTAAAATGAGACATGGAGACATTCTGTGTGTTTTAATAGGAGGACAGAATAGGAAAATGAAAGAGGATGTAGAAAGATGGATAAATTGATTATGAGACCATGATGGGAATCCCAAGGGGTTTGCTTTATGTATTTTGGAAAACAAAGTTGTAGGCTGATTTTAAAAAGAATTGGAGCCGTGTGATATTTAAGCTGGAGGGAGAAGGAATAAAATTTATCTCAGTGGGGAAAGTAGGAGAGTGAATTTACCAGCAAGAATTTGCTACTGGCTCTTTGAAAAGTACTAGTATACTTTGGCTGGAATTCAAAAACTGAAGATTTTTGTAAAATTTGAGTATGATAAAAATACAGCATATAAAATATTTTATAATGCCTTCAATTATTGAGGAAACTCTTAAAGTGATTCTACCATGTATAGTTTCATGGCAGATATTATAATTAATGACCATTAAAATAAGTTACTACTGAACATTTTTTCATCTATTAATAGCAGTTTTCCTCAAATGGTGGTAAGGTAGAGATCCACATTTTCCATTATGGGGAGAAAATAAAAGTGATTTTTTTTCTCTAATGAGTTTACAAGTCTGATTGTAAAACAGCACGGTTTTATATACTGAGTTTTTCATGTACTTCCATGTCAGAAAGAAAATCATATTGCAATTGTAGTTTTCCATCCCTCCCCACTCTGGCCAACCCAGGCCAACCTCTGCCAATCCTGGCCAACCCGTTCCTCATTTCTTTCATTTCCAATGTCAGATCTACAAATCCATACCCACTATAACAAGCGTGCTTTGTTACCTTCATTCTATAACCATCCAACTCCTCCTGTACCCAGGTCTCACCACCACAGACTTTATATTTTCTGCTTCCTGTTTCTTTTGTTGGCTTGTTTTCTCCAGTACCAGGGATCAAACTCAAGACCTCGTGCTTGCCAGGCAGGCACTGTGCCACTGAGCTATATCCCCGGCTCTTATTTTCTGCTTCTATCTGCAGGCTGTGTGGTTGAGAGTTACAGAAATAACTTTAGGCTTCACTAATTCTCAAAGGGAATGAATATGGCTGGCTTCTCACACTTCTTCTGAGAGACCAGCAGATTTTACAAAACTCTTCCAACTTAGACGACTCACCTTGTTGTCCAAGATGAAAACCAACATGGGTTTCCCCATCTGCTGACGCCACACCTACTTGTGTGATGGCCCAAAGCTCTCTATTCCCAAGCTCCTGGTTCTCAAGAGTTCTCCAGTCTTCCATGTGTGCTTTGGACCTGACATATTCCAGAAGCTTGGGCAATGAATGGTCTCCCTTCCTTTCTTCTTTCCTTCCACTGACTTGCTTTATTTATTTACTTGCTAACACACCTCACTCTTCTTGCCTCATCTTCCTGCTGTTCTCAACCAACAATAATATCCATCCACACCACTAACTTTCAAGTGTCTTGCCCTCTCTCTTCATCTCTTTAATATTAAACTTGCAGGAAGACTGTCAATAAAATATAGCAATACTACCTGCGTCATCTGTCACTTCATCGCCTCCTGGAAATAAATTCGTATTCCTGGCACTACAGAAACCCCTGCCTATGTGGTGCTTCTCAAAATTTGATAAGCACAAGAACCACTTTGGGATAGTTAAAATGCACGTTGTGTTCTGTAAATTTGGAATAGAGCCTGATATTCTGCATGTATAATAAGCACCCATGGAATGCACTGTGATTGGTCCATGCACCACGATTTGAAATGAAAGTTTCTAATGAGTCGTTATTCAATAAATTGTTAATTATTTTCCATATGCCACCATTTACAACTCCAGATGAAAATATTTTCTATACCTTTCCATCTCCTTCCACTCTTCGAATCCTTGCTGTTCTAAGGTGATCTAAGCACATTACTCCAAATGGCTGGCTCTCACCAAGGCTCTGTGGCATCATGATATTCAGTAGATCTTTCCATCTTCCTGGTTACCCCTGCTAAATTCTACACAGTGCATCACTCACATAATAAAACTAGACACTTACGGTTTCAGGGAAGAGATATTCTTCCGCTAGCATTACTGGATAACATGGTGCTCTGTCTTAGAAAAAGTGAAGTTATAAAAAGGTTTAAATATTTGGGTTTTTTTGTCCATATTGTGGGAAATGTCAGGACAAAGAAGTGAATACGTGATCCAAAATGGAGCTGAGAACATCAACCCCCATGTAGAAGACTCTTGGATGTACATTCAGAGTTCTCTCTTAGATATTTCTATTAGGCATGCTTTAGAAACAAATGAAGAAACAGAACCCCAAGTACCCACTATTCTCTGCAAGTGCTAGAAAAGGAGAATACAGTTCTCCTCAAAGAGCAGCTGCCTTATTGGCCATTTGTGAATGGCCTGAGATAGGTGATTTTCCTTTCAGTTGCTATAGCCAGGTTTGCCAGAGAGTTCTGGACTATATCAGCATAGGTAAGATTAATTCTTTCTTCTTTCCTTTATATTTCTGTGACTTAAGGTAGGTTGATTTGTGTTTCTTTTCTATGCAACAAAAAGTTTTGGCCATAAACTTTCTGATGATACAAGTTTGTAATCTACAGGAAAAAAAAAAACCGAATTGGGATTAGCTTAGTTCAGTAATTGTTCAATTAAATTTTATAAATACTCCATTTGATAATTGGGAAAATAATGAAGTAGCCATGTTTTCAACATGTAAAATGTTACTGAACAACCTACATGTATATAAGAGTCAATGCATTGGAAAAACTGAGAACTGTATTACATTTTATGGGCAAATTTCAAGCAGTGGAAATAAAGTAATCCAACACAAAGAAATTATATATATATATATATATATATATATATATATATATATATAATTTGAAACTGCTAATTAACCTGATCTGATAATTACACATCAAATACATCTCAAATGCTCAACACTCTATCCATAAATACGTCAACTTTTTTTTTTTTTTTTGGTACCCGGGATCAAACTCACAGGCTTGTGCTTGCCAGGCAGGCACTTATGCTGCTGAGCTAAACCCCTGGCACTTGTCAACTTTTAAAAGTCAAAGTTAAAGGGAAGCTTTCTTTACTCTTCTTTCCTTAAATAAGAAAAGCCAACAATGTTTCTACAGAAAAAATAGACAAAAGTCCCTCAGAGAAAAATTCCCTGATGAAATTAAGAAAGTGAAGAAGGTATTTGACTTTTCTTCTCTTTTGGTTGACCGTTGATTTTGCTGTATGAGCTTTAAGCGATTGTGAGACATTTGTAATATTTATAGTTTAACAAGAGGAGGTGAAACACTATACAGAATTTAATCTGCTCACTCTGTAATGTCCTGTGTCTGATATCATATAGGTAGGTAAATGTATTTTTTAATGGTTTTGCAGTATGCTATTCTGGATGAATTTTGCTGCTTTTTGATACAAGTATATTATTAATCTTCAAATATTCCCACAGATATTTTAATGAGTTCTTTTGCTTATCTCCTCAATTCATTTAGTCCAATTCTTGAGATATGGTATGGTAAGTCACACACACAGTGCTAGCAACAACTTGTAAATGATAATTATTTAGCTATTAATCCTAATCTTTTAGCCTTTATTTTCAACGGTGCATTTCCTAGAAGTTTATATTTGTCACATTCCTGTCACTGGGCCAAAATTTCCAATACCAGCCACTGAAAAGAGGAGAGGTCTATTTGGCTTACAGTTTCCACTGGGTTCAGTCCAAAGCCACTTGGAGCCAATGCAAAAATAGCAGGCAGAAAAGGCCTGCCAGAGGGCTGCTGCTCTTCCAAGAAGAGGAGAGAGAGAAGCAAGGAGAGAGAAATGTGAATCCACCCTCCTGAATGATGCTCCCTGTGACCACCTCCAACCAGACCCCCTCAGGCATACAATCAACTTTGTACTCTGTGATATAGTCACCTTCCAAATTCTTGAGACTTTGGGTGACAGTTTAGACTTACACCATAAGCAAGCTTGCTAGAGCAATCTGCATGGAAGTGAGGTGTCAAACATACTTGCCCTACTCTTGCTGTAGTGAAAATGTCGGTCGTGCCTTATTACTCGGAATATGACTTGTTTGCTTGGAAATGCTCTTTTGAATTGTCTTTTGAAGAAATTACTTCCAATTCTTTTTTTTTGGTACTGGGGATCGAACTCACAACTGCATGCTTGCAAGGCAGGCGTTTACGCTGCTGAGCTAAATCCCCAGCCCCATTACTTCTTATTCTTAATTGAGTGGAGCCATTTTATTAGGCATGCAAATTGACATTTATCAAGTTAGTTCATTTGATAAGATTTTTTTACCTTTCATTAGTCAGTTCATATAGATACCCAGATATAAAAATCTATATTTGAATTATCATTTTGTGATTATTGAAAAGTAGGCAGGCAGACATCATAACCAAGATGGTAATTACTGATATATAAATTTGAATGTATATTCAAATAAATAATACCACAAAAAAAGACAAATTGCCATTAACCTCCCTTGAAACACTCCCCCTCACTTCAAATATAGCTATCCCAGCCTCTTTGGCAATGTGCTTTTGAGTGACACTTAAAATTTTTTTAAAATTTATTTTATTTTGGTACCGGGGATCGAACTCACGACCTCGCACTTGCCAGGCAGGTGCTTAAGCCACTGAGCCAAATCCCCGGCAACACTTTTTTAAAAAAGAAACATTCATCTTATATTCCTCACCCCAAAGGTGTGTGTACGTTTCTTTTTAATGTATCACAGTCACAGAATAAGAAGGGAACCACTGCTATACACATAAAACGCAAAGCCTATCATCCATTCATGTTAAAACAAAGAATTCTAAACAAATCTTAAAAAGGCAACTTGACTGACTTGGAAAAGGTTATGTCACTGAAGGTAAGCAAGCATTCACCGGAAGTGCAGAGTTCCTGAACAGTTCCTTACACATAAGAAACAGACAAGGACAATATACTGCTTCTGTCTAACATGAAATGTCAGATGTAGGGAAGAACAGATTGGAGCAGCATAATCACTGAAAACAAACAAAGCTCTTGTAACTCAGTCAATATGAAACTATAAGGCAGTAAGTATAATAGGAATATATATTTACCTACAACAATGTAGGATGTATTTTGGAAAAGGAATTTAATCCAAAAGAAGCCCAAGAAACAAAGCACATAGAAAAATAACCCCCCTCTTCTGCGTCAATACAAGCGAGAAATGAACTCTAGCAGAATTGGGGCAGAAAGTCATGTCACATAACTCTCTTTGCACCAGTGTGGAAAAGTCAGACACTTTTTATAACTTCAAGATGCAACAACCACCATGTGATGGGGAGTAGGTGGCTACTAGCCCTAATAATTAGTGCAGGCCATGGAAAAACAGGACTGTGATAAAGAAAACTATCATCAGGATAGCAGGAGAGCGACCTGTCTTGGTTAGTTTTCTCTGGTTGTTGGGCTAAAACACCTGACACACAAAATGAAGGAAGGAGAGGTTTATTCAGATCACTGTCTGTGGAGGTTTCAGTCTATAATCAGATGGCTCCAAGGCAGGGTATCAAGGCACTGGGGCAACACTTCAAGGCAGCAGAAGATAGCAAAAGCAGACAGAGCAAAAGTTGGGGAGCAAATCTCTTTTTCCTTATATTGTCCACAGGCCACCCCTACGCTCTCCAGGGCAAGTGTAGCACTCACAAAATCTCCTTGCCCTCCTCTGGCACTGGATCAGGATATTTACAAAGTAAGGATCCTGATTCCCTGCTGAGTCTCTCAGAGAAACTTCTAAACTGCTCAAGTTGACACCGTATGGACCATAACACAACCCCTCCCTACAGATCTTGGAAGACAGAACCCTGGGTTGGAAGAAACTCCCTGGTCCTGAGATCAGAGAGCTACAGAATTACATAGCTGTAGTTGTGGTGCAGAAGCAAAGGAACACAGCCACAGAGCATTGTGGTGGGGAGGAGATTGGGGAGCCCCTGCAGAGACCCCTGGAGAGCTGGGCTCTGAGGCACCCAGGGCCCCTGCGGTCCACGTGATGTATAATCGCAGGCCAGCGCTGCGCACAGAAGCATAAAATGGAGTTGTGCAGAGTTCTGCCTGGAGACAGAGAAGCACTTTCAGGCCTTGACTCATAGACACTGCAGAGTTTAAAGTCATTGGAGGGGAACTAATTCGATCACTGTGGGGACCACCCAGATCCCCAGTCACAACAGCAGGAGGGGAGCTCAGAACTGGCGCGAGCTACAGGGCTTCCCATCCCTGAAGTGATATGGCAGAGGAAGCTGGTCTAATTCAGACTCTAGTTGAATTTGGACTAGGTTGAGTTTTCTTCTTTTCTTTTCTGGCATTGGCAAGGAGATGCTGGTAAGAGCATGCCGTTGTCACTGGTTTTAATCCTGTAGCATTTAAGCAGGTCCTACCAGGTTCTAAAGTTCCTTCCACGGGGCTTCCTGGACTAGATTCTCAATTAGGTCATCAGTTGGAGTCAATCTTTTTGTTTCCCCTGTCAATTTCCTTTTTAAATGGTTCTCCTTTTCTTTACTCCCCTCTTCACCCTCTCAAATCTCTTTTCTGGCCTACAATTATCAGCACAACTTATTTTTTTACGTCCTGCTTTATTTCATGTTATTCTCCTTTCTTGATCTTCTAGAGTCTAGACATGGGGCATGGACACACGCAGCTATGCAGAAGTGTTGGTTATTCTTCTGTGCCTGGAGTCCTTGCTGGACATTAGTTTTCTACCACTTTATGAACTGAATTCAATATCCTTAAGGTTTCTCTCTGTTTCCACTTATGTTTTTCGCTTTTTATCCTTCTTTCCACCCTCAGACTCCCTCTGCCCCATGTATAAAACATCATCGCAAGTGGTGAGTGGACAGATGTCCCCAGATGGGAATACACAGCCTCTCTGTATTATCGCTGTGATCCTTCTGAAATCCAAATGTTCTCCCAGATAAAACACACAGAGACCACCAAAACACACACACACACACACACACACACACACACACACTCGCTTTATTTTTAAAGTTGCTTCCTGGAGAAACAGCTGGGAGATGGGGATTTAGCTCAGTGGCTTAAGCGCCTGCCTGGCAAGCATGAGGTTGTGAGTTCGATCCCCGGTACCAAAAAAAAAAAGAGGTGAAGAGCCCGACTGAAATACACACTGCTGACACAGTCACTGCACAGCGAGCCTCCTCATCTAGGCCGCAAGGCACCAACACATTCCTCCTGTGAGTCTCTCAAATTCTAATTTCTGGGGGTTGAGAATGCCTACCAGCAAACCTCATAGGTGAGAAGAACTCACCTCGAGGCCCATGTACTGGACATAGGGAGGCAGAGGGAGGCAAGGAGAAAGCCACCCGGCTATCAGAGTGACTCTGTTGAGTCACTCCATTGGTGAAACTAAAAACAGCACCATGGGCAGCACAGAGGTATTTTTCCTCGAGAAGGCCCTGAGATGAATGTTGAATCTGGAAAGAGAAGAGAGGGAGATAGAGGAAGAAGGAGAAGGAGGCAGAGGGAGGAGTGGAGAGAGGGGAAGGGGAAGGGGAAGGAGAGAGAGGGGGAGGGAGGGAGAAGGAAGGAGATGTAGAAAGGAGACACAGAAAGCAACAGAGTCACAGAAGGAAGGATGGAGGGAGGGAAGGGAAGAAGGAAAAAAGAGAAGGATACAAAGAAGAAAGGGAAAAATGAAACAGTGAAAAGAGGAAGGAACTAGATGTGTTTTATTGGCTTTAGCAAGAAGGAAATGTCACGTCCTTCTGTCAAGTGCCAGCTCTAGACCCAGCTCCTGGGCTGCATCCTCTGAAAGTCAGGGACAAAGGCGGAGGCACTGGCTGGGCCCCTCCAAACAGAGCTGGGTTCCTGGGCAGCCATGGGGAGACCGGAAGCCGGGCTGGAGTTTCCAGAGTTCTGTGGGGAGCAGCTCCACTTGAGGTGCACGGCATTGACCTCCAGTTCTGGGGTGCAATGTTCCGGGGATCAGGATTCCTGCAGAGCAGGGTTCCTTCCAAGCTGCACTGCCCACTGCTGTCTTGGGCAGCTCCCCGAGCAAAAGCCTCAGCAGCTCTCCGTGTGAGGTCAAGTGTGGGACACTGCAGAGCTGGTGCAGGGATGTAGCTCAGTGGTAGAGTGCTTGCTTTGCATGGGAAGCCCTGGGACTGCTCTCTATCATCACACACATAAATATCAAATAAATACATACAAGCCATTATCCCCTTCGGCACAAAAAGGCCACACCAGAATCCCACTTGAGCTTCCTTGGAAGCTCCCACGAGGGTAGGAACCTACAAGCACACCCTTTACTGACCTCCTGTATGGCTCAAGGGTAGTCGCCTAAGGAAAGCTCAGGAGGAGGTAGTGACAGTCATCTGAACGGCCATGAGACAGTCCACAGCTGGAAAGTCTCACACTGGCAAGTCCCATGAACCCAGCAAGACAGACCTCACACTGTGTGATCTGCATGTGATGGAGGGACTCATTCTAGCCACAGCTGAGAACGGGACAAAAGAAACACTTTGGGACATTTGTAGACACGAAGGAAGGATGTCACAGGCTTTCCCATTTCTGTATCACAAAAAGCAACACGGTGAGACCTGCTGTATTTTAGGAGTGTTTGTAGGCGCCTACACATACATGTCTACACTTAAGTCGGTCTGTTTATAGCCATGTGTTGACAAATTGACACTGATCGCAAGATTAAGGTGGAGATGATAATATTTTAAGTTGTGCATGAGTGCCTATTTGACAAGCTTTTTATAGCACAGAAAAAAAAATCATACTTCCCCTTTCCTTATGTCAGTCCAAAGCTGGGAAAATTACAGTGAGTCAGGAAATACACATGCATATGAATACATATATATATATATATATATATATATATATATATATATATATATAGCAAAGCTTTGAAATGAGACAAAATTAAATACAACGCTGAGCAAACTGTGTGGTAAATTCAGCTCAATGAAATCATCAATCTGCAAGTAATAATTGTTTGAAAATTAGCTTACTTTTCCCGAACTGCCATAATTGCTTTGTGTTCAGCTTTCACAGTGCAGACAATTGTTTCCGTTTGTAATTGTGTTTTACCACTGTGAAGACACAGCGTAGGCAGGAAAAATCCTGAAACCCCGAACTTCTGTGTCACTGGTTCCTCCACGGTAGAAGAGCTTCCTGGGATTAGTGTTTCTACGGAGGAGAGGGCTTTTCTGAAATTGCAGTTACCTAATTCGCTCGTGGGAAACTTTCTACAACCAGGTTCCTGACTTGGTGCACATTTAGACCTCGAGCTTGTTGGGAGTGGAAATGCGGTGATCACAACTGTGACAGTGTCTCGGTGGGCTTCCTGGATGCGTGCACTGGAGCAGATTTTCTCATGAATGAGAACGACAGGAGACTTTTCCTCCTTTGAAACACTGCTTGTTAATTTAAAGCTTCTTTGGGCTTCCTAATTGTCAGTGGGAAACAGTGCATTCCCATAAGCACAAAGGGCACAGCTGAAAAAAAGAAAAGGAAGATGAATAACATTCTAAAGGACAGATCTAAAGATACAGGGAAATTCCCCAACAGGCAACAGGGAACTTACCGAGAAGCTTTGGCTAGCCGCAAACATGTTAGTATCCGGGTCAGAAAGCTTCGCCTGAGTTTGTAGGTATGGGTTCTGGTGTGCCGTGAAATTTGGGTCATGTTGGTAGGCCAGGTCCTGCTTTCTGTCACAACCAAAGCAGAGGCCCAGGCTACACAGCCAAGGGTAACAGGATGTGCTTCTGGTCTCCCCACAAAGCTCCCTACAGCTCCCCAGGGAAAACCGTGACATCGTTGCATGTCATCAGAGAAAGGGCTGCAGTTGCATCCACCAATGACTGTACACTTTTTTTGTTGTTGTTTAAAGGAAAGATCCCTAAGGTGAAAGATGTGTAGTGGATGACAAAATGCTCCAGCCATGCACAGGGCCCTGGGTTCAATCTCCAGCACCGGAAAAACGAAAATTTAATTGTAAAGTCAGAGACTCTTTCAGGAAGATACATACAAGAGGAATAGGCAGCACATCTGGAATTTCTAGTTTCACATTTTTCTTGTTTCTCTCTCTGTTTTTTTTTTTGTATCCCGATTCAAACTCAGGACCTTGCACTTGCCAAGCAAGCAGTTATGCTGCTGAGCTATGTCAGCGGCCCTCTAGTTCTAGTTTTTTGAGGAATTTCCATAGCGATTTCCATAGTGGCCGCACTATTTTACATTCTCACCAACAATGCCGAAGCGTTCCCTTGGCACAGAGTTTCGCCAGTATTTATTATTATTATTTGATGTCCTGGTGACGGTCATTCTTTCTGGAGTAAGATAGAATCTCAGGTATCTTCCTGCAATAGTTAAAGGGTATCAAATAATAGTGACCTATGCATACCTCTGTTTAGAGCAGCACAATTCACAATCATGTTAAGTGAAATAAATCAGATACACACACTTACATAGCACACAGTGCCTCATATATGAGAAACAAATTATAAGTCAAAAGCAAAATAAAAGGTAGGTAATAGGAAATGGGAAGACATGGTTTTCAAAGAGAAAGGGGACACATGATGGGGGGAAGGAGGAAGAGGAGGGAAAAGAGGTACAAAGGAATGCAGATGTGATATGGGCATGTACCAACTCTACACAACGGATGTCAGCATTACGTGCTACAAACCTAGACTGATAAAAAGAAAAAAAAAAACCCCGAACCTTCAAAATAATTAAAAAAAAGACAAAAGAGGAATACATTACAAAAATAGAATTTTTTCTGCATGTAGAAAATAGCAGTTAAATCTTAATGTGTGTTGATGCTATTGTTTTTCTCACCAAACTTTTTCTCTGAAAATCCACCAAGTGCCCAGCAAATAAATTTAGGTAAAAAACTGCAAAAAAAAAAAAAAAAAAAAAAAGAAAAGTAATAAGAAATGTAGGAGTAATAAAACTCAAAATGTGTAATTGCTATTGTAAAAAAGAGAGGAAAGGAAAGTGCTCTGAAGGATATGACTGCATGTATGTCTAAGTGTGTAGGATTGATAACCAATATGACTAAGTTTTTGTTGGAGAGTTGAACAGAACTGTTTGCAGTCTTGCTGTTTAAATGTCCACTCTTTATGCTTTACTTTTATAACTTGAACAATTCTTTCTAAGAGGACAATATGTAATTTATCAACTAGTGATTTCTTACTGTTTATTTTTTTTTTGAAATTAAGTATTATTTCTACCCTTTTTCTGTTTTTTTCCTTTAAATAAAATTTTTAAAAAAAGAAAGAAAAAAAAGTCAAAGAGAGTACCATTCTTTTTGTCCAGTCATAAGTAAGGGAAATCAATCAGACTTGCACGTGTAAAATATCACGTTGTAACTCCCTAGTGTAAAAAAACCAAAACAAAAGCAAACCAAAAGAATAAATCAGATCCAAAATGTGCAACAGATATTGTGAAAATGAAAGGGAAAAGTACTCAAAATGAAAGAATAACTGGGATAGAGGAAAGGAGAAGAGGGGAAAAATTATATGTATATAGGTATACATATATGTGTGTGTGTGTTTGTGTGTGTGTGTGTGTGTGTATACAAGATAGAGAACTATACTACCAATCTGTTAGTTCATCCAAAGGAACAGTTTGTGTTTCCATTATTTGATCATTTTTTGATGCCTAAATCTTCTAATGTGAACAACTACTTTTAAGATAACAATATGCAATATATTTGGAATTCTGTATCAGTTTTTATCCTTTTTTTAAGTAAAAAAGAAAGGACTGAAGGAAATACGCCATGGAGCGTCCACATACAATGAAACATGGAAAGGGTAAGGTGGAAAATCTTAAGCAAAATGAAAATGCATTCCGTGCATAAGTGCACACAGCAATGAACTGAGAATCCACATACTGCCCGCCACTTGCGAAAACAACACATTGAGATTTAACTACATGTTTGCTAGTGTAAATAAAGCACATGCCCCCAAGGGTCATCAGTACTCTAGGGTGGGTTTCTAGAGAATGCCCAAGAAGAGAGGCCATCGTTGGCGTTTATGTGCTGAAAACAGTATTTTGAGCTTCTGAGGATCATAAAATTGATTTAAAGAATGGCTTGAAAGGGTAAAAAGAGTAATTCAGGACAATTAAAGGCATATAATTAAATTGGTTTGTTTCTAAGTACCTTCTAGTAATTAAGAGTTCATGCTTGGCAAAACCCCATAAAACCAGATTTAAGATTTAAGACAGTGTAAGCGAATTAGTAGAAACCCATTTGCAAGTGTTCCAACTTGTTGTAAGGACAACTATTTTAAAAGTGCAAGCCTGGGACCCGTATGTGAAGATATAAAAATTATTCGCCACGTGACTGTTTTGGATTTTGACTGTTAGTTGCTAAGCTATTTGTTTTACTTGGTTCCTGGCATTTAGCAGCATTTGACCAATTTAAATTCCTAGAGTAGGTACGTCTAGTATGTACAGAGATAGCAAAACATGTGGAGAGGTATGGCCTTGTAGAGACACATGCTTCATGCAAGAACCACACACAGAGCCACACATCAGTAGTAGACCTGCGTTTTCAACACTTGAACCCAGAGGGGATGCAACATTCTTCACAGGTGATGACTTTTCCCTACAAAATGATTCCTTGTTACCTGGATGCATTCTTGTTAGTGACTGGGCCGAACGCTATGGAAATGCCTGTTTCTTGACAGGAGGTAGTAATTCACATGTTAAAAATAATGTAAATCGAAACAACACTAAGTCTCCAACTTATGTTAGGAAGAAGAAACCATCATCATGGTCTGAAGAAACAACAGACGCTGGAGGGAATGTAAATTGGTGCAATCACTATAGAAGTAGGTGTGGAGAGTTCTCAAAAAACTAAAGATAGAAACTCTATTGGATCTAGCTCCACCTCTTCTGCATAGCTTCCCCAAAGAGTTAAGCCCATCATATTACAGTGATCCATGCATACCAATGTGTATAGTATCATTATTCATAATAGCTAAATCTTTCAAGCACCCGATAAATCTCTATCGATACATGAAAGGATAAGGAAAATGGGGTGAATATAAATACACAGTCAGTACTAGTCAGCCATAAAGAAGCATAAATTTGAGTTATTTGTAGGAAAATGGATACACTTGGAGAACATAACGCTAAGGGAAATAAATCAGACATGAGTTAACTATCATACATTTTCTCTCATATGAGAACCTGAAAATATAACTAATTTAAAGAGCAAGATAAAAGGGAAATGATAGAAAACAGTAGGCAGACTCTTTGGAGTGGGGGAGGAAATCTGGATAATATAAGAAGGGAGAGGATAGGGGGAGTGGAAAAGGGAACAGAAAATGAGTAAGATGCAATGTGCATATATATCGATTCCCCAAGATACCTGTAATTATTATGTATGCCAATACATACATACAGACTGGCAAACATATGCCAATAAAAAGGAAACCAAAAAAACACACATATGGCAGAGAGTAATACTGAATGGATACAGAAACTGGATAGATTTTTCTACAAAGGATTTAATTAGACACCTCCCTCCAAAGCTGCCTGAAACCTATTTTGTGCCACACACTTGTAGGCATTTTATTCAAACCAGTTTTCTTTCTGCAAAAACTTAACAGTGTCATTAAATCCACATTGATAAAAGGACTCCATTTTCCTTTTGCTTGGTGGGAAGAGGGATTGGTTCAGCCTCACCAGGTTTGCCAGGGACAGCTGTAAGAGAAGGGTGAAATCTAAGCCGTAGAATATTACTGTACAGATAAAGAGATGCTATTCAGATGCAGCTGTGCATGTATGCTGTCATGGCGGACATACCATGTCAACTTGAGAAGTCTGCTGGCTTAGCTACATGACTCAGCGGTCCTACATCCTGGGGTGTAGAGGACAAGACCTTAGAACTCTGGGATGTTGTTCACGCCTCTACTTGAGAGGTTCAGAAGTTTAACTAAATCACTCAGCAGGGGGCCAGAGACCTCACTTTGTAAACATCCTGAGCCTGTGGAAGAGGAAGGAGGGAGTTGGTGTGGGTGTACAGGACCCATCCTAGGGCGGAGAGCTTACATACAATATAAGAGAGGAAAAGAGGCTTCTCCTCCTCCTCTTTTGCTTTTGTGGCTTTGCTGTCTTCTGCTGCTTTGAACAGTTGCCCCTGTGCCGTGCCACCCTGCCTTGGAGCCAGCTATTTATGGACTGAAACCTCTACAAACTGTGAGCCAAGCAAACTTTTCCTTCCTTCACTTTATGTTGCGTACTTTGTCTCAGCACTAGAGAAAAGTAACTAAGACATATGCTAAGCATTCCTATTACAGATACAATTAGCAATAACCGGAAATCAGTAGGAAAATCATTTAAAAATGAATTCCACACAAAAGTGGAGGGCATCTCAGCCTTGATGCTGTTGATATTTCTGGCCAGGAATTTTAGTTGGCTGCTGCCCTGGACACTATAGCACATTTAGCAGTATCCCTGGCCTCACTGCAGGAGAGACCCATAGTGGTACCCAGATGTGACAACCCAAAATGACCCTGGACATTACCAAATAGTTCTGGGATATGCTATTGCTCCATGTTGACATCCACTAGATTAGGCTAAGGGAACCAATATTTTTATGTCAGTTGTTCATTTGGGTCCCTACTTCTCTCTCTTTATAGATTTCATTATTTCCAGCTTTCTAAATAAATAAACGACCTAAGTTGTTCTGACATTGCAATGAATTTACAGATGAGAAAAAGAAGATGGAAAATGTTACACAAATTAAGAGCCGATTGGCCACAAAGGGCCCGCGTCCTGACAGTGTGTGAGAACCAAGTCCCCATGCGTGATCTGTGCTGCAAAGTATTGGAAAACATGGTGTTACTCAGCAATACAACGTGTGCAATAAAATGATCAATGAACTTCCAGTGTGTAGGACCCATGTTGGATTCTGTGGGGACTTTCAGTGGATTAGGACTTGGCCGAAGTCACCAAAGGCCATTGCTCACCATCATATCCCGGTTGTTGATGTTCATATACAAATCCAGCTGCCCTTTGTCCTGTGGAGAGATGTCCAGTCGTCCACAGAAAGGAGAGATGGTCACCGTGCGGCCCACAGGCAAGATGGGAAGGCTGTTGGTGAGGCCTCCGTCCACCCACTTCTGTGGAAAAGAGGGTCCAACATCACCACATGCCCATGGCACAAGTCCCAAGTGAAGGGAAGTCGGGTGGGTTTGTCAGTGAGCAGGTTCCCTCCTTGTATTAAGACCTATGCTCGGGGTCCTCCTAAATTACCATCCCTGTGGGCTCATCCAGTTGGGGCGCTAGCAACTTTGGGCCCCTTTCCCTCACCCCTATAATAGGAACTCTGGGCAGAATCAGGAGAGCTCTCCAACAGTTGAAAAGCTAGATTACTCTACTTAAGATGGACCTGAATTTGTAGCACGCATGGGTCATGTCTCAGAAGCCATGCATTATCAGAGTGGCATTTCTTAGGTAATCCAAGGGGAAAGTCAAGTTTAAGGTCAACTCTGAACAAAACACCTGCCACCAGCAGAGGTCCTGTTTTTAGTATATGTGCTGGTGAATCAAGCATGACAGGTCCTATTTTTACAAGAAACAGAAATTGTCATTCTCCTCAGCAAAGCTGAAAATAAGTAGAATGCCCAGAAGTTCCTCTATTGGCAAAGTGGCTCCCATGTGCACAGAACAAGGGTTTTGTTGGAAAGCCATAAAGAAAGGGAGGTGCTGGGTGAAGAATTAGCTTTTCTCAGGAGTGGTTCCACACTCTCCACTCACCCACAAAGAAGGGTGATGACTGAGGAAGGGAAGTGAAGAGGAGGGAAAAGAAACAGAGGGAGGAGACTTAAGGGGAAGGCATCCTTGACCATTTAACCTAAGCAGTTGTGCTGTGAGAAAGAGGAACAGGAAGAAACACACAATGTTCCTCATGTTAAATTTTCCAATCATGAGGATTCTCAGTGCACCCAGGAATCCATACAGCTAGAGCTGAAAACACCTACACACAGAAATGGCATCCAAGTCCTCTAAGCCAGACCCACCACTAGAATTATGTCCCGGGTGACGTGATAGAAAAACCAACAGAAGAAACATCTGCTGTTGGTTGAGAAGCCCTGACAAAGCGTGTGTCAGGGAACTCTGCAAAAAGACTGTGGTTTGAACAGGTCAATGTACAATTTTAAAATGGCTATATTAACCAGCAACTAGCCTGCTGCCCTGGTAAGTGACTGTGGTCTGGCAAGCCGCGGCCACCCCAGGGCGGGGAAACAAGAAGCAAGAGCGTCTCCTGAGATCCGCGCCATGTTGGAACTTAATGCGCCGAGCCAACCAGCAACCAGCCTGCTGCCTACCGGGCACAGGCTTAAAATCAACCCCCCCTCCCCGTTAACAATTGGGATCCAGGGATCTGGGTATCTCTTAGGAGGTAACTATATTTGGTACAGCAAGTTGGGGGAGTTTCCTTCTACTATCTCTGAAGGCAGATATTTTTATCGCCGTTTTGCTCTGTCCTGATTAACGATGTTGCTCTGTTCAATACTCTGTGTTGATATGTTCTATAATGTTGTGTATTTCTTTGATTTTGCTGTACCTAGTAGAAGAACAACTATTGTGAAGACAACCAGATATACAATGTTGCCTATTACTGTTATCCTGGTGACCTGCTGTGATGTTCTGTGCCAATTTCACCCCACTGTCTCCATTGGCTTTATTCCATCCTGTTTTGTTGTAACTGTTTGTAGCCTCACTGTGTGTTCACTTTGTGTGCCTTAATTTTCTAACATGAACAGCTATTTCTGGGAGGACAGTATGTGGTTTTTCAACTAGTGATTTATGCTTTTTTTTTTTGTGAGGTTCTGTATTGTTTCTACCCTTTTTGGTAGTGCTTTAAATTTTAATAAAATTGCACAAAGGTGGAGCGAGGAAGGCAAAAACAGATCAATGTGAATGTACTTCACTCAGTTAAAACATTTTTTTCTTCTTTTATTTCCTTCTTTCTTATTGTTAACTTACAACGGCGTTAATGATTGGTAATCCATTACTTACAAAGCAACACCCACGTGTAAAAGGAGCATGAAAGTCAGTTCAAAGCATAGGTAGAAAGTTTCTCTTGACAGAATTAAATGTTGGGAGAGGAGAAAGTGTACACAGATTTGATTAAAATGAAACTGGTGTAGACAGTTTGTATTATCAGCATTATTTTCAACATGACGTAATACACATTGTAATGTTATATAGACCTACCAAGAGGTATACGTATACATACACCAAGTGCACGGAAGCATGTGTATGTGTACATGAACATATGTATGTAGCATATACATAAATGTGCTATATATGTATACTATATATGTATATGCTATATAGGTATATGTATAACACTGCCAGAGTTTGTGATATTTTACATATATTTTATATGTATGTGTTAGTTTGCATATATACATATATATATATATGAGAGAGAGAGACCAGATTATATCAATACAAACGATGAAAAAGAAGTTTGCCAAAAAACTTAAAAAGCTCCATAGCACCTCATTTTATCCACAGCTTGTTTGCTGCCCCCACCCCCTCATTTAGATATGAATACCAAATTCTGGAATAGGAAAATGCCTTGCAAAAAGAAAAAAAAAAGACACCTTCCAAAATTATCTCATTTCATACTCAACGGAACCTGTCACCAACTATGTTAAAAAAAAAACTCATGTCTGCTTCATCAAAGAGAATTGAAGACAGGCCACATGACCGTAAGTAAGAGCTCCTCTGACTTGTTCAGCTTAATGAAAAGGAGGGTAATTTGGCTCATTAAATTGAAAAGTGTTCTAATTTACTATGGGGTTAATGACTGCTGTTGAAATTGAAAATCCTTTTCTCCCCTCACCCAGCCTCCCCCAATTCTGTTATCTCCGATTGGATAAATCACGAGGGAAAACACATAGCTTGCAGACGTCTTGATTACACTTGCGATGATCCCAGCTCCTCCATAACCCACAGCCTCGGAAACCATCAACTCTGCCAATCTCTAGCAATGCTGACTCTAGCAACATTGCTGGGAATAATCAGGGCCACAAATATTCTTCAACCTCCAATTAAAACGGGAAGCATTTTACACCACGTGTTCTGCTGATAGCGTAAACTCATGCATGGTAAGTATTTCTGTCCATAAATTCTCTGGCCGTTACCCACACAGTCCTGCAAATTATTTCTACTCTCTGGCCTCTTTGGTGGTATCCTACATGGTAGTAGCTACTCCCATGAGCTTTGGTGTGATTCCAAACTCACCCTTATGAAAAGGACAGTTTTTATCTCACAACACTACATCCTGCAAGACTGGTGAGGGCAAGTACCTTAAAATGCCAGGACCAAATGTGTTTCAGAATTAAACTCTCTGCATTGCCCATAGTTACAGTGACTTGATACTGTCACAGGCAGCTGAGTGAGAAATACTCTAGGCAGTCAGGCAGGGCTGGGCCCTCGAAGGAGCCAGTGCAGAAAACCAGATACCTTGCAGTCTTAGAGAAGACAGACACCTCTGCTGCAGGTCAGATCTCAAGACAAAAGGCAAAATAAATGCAAGCACACCCTAATTATAAACATCAGGGATTGCTATTCTAAATAGGTATCCATCACCTTGAGGAAGCCACAAGCCACCAACCCCAGCCCCATACAGAAAAAGTCACTGCTCTTTAAGCATGCCTGCTTGCTATGTGACTTGCTTTCCCATTTGTTCCTGATTTAATTGATTTTACTTGAGCAATTAATCTTATTAGTCAAGCATATCTCTGTCCCGCCTCATGCCCACCTTGTGAGTTCCCATATTTTCCCCACCTTGGACGCATCTCACTTTGTGGTTTTGCTCTATAAAAGTTCCTAGAAAAGACAGAGTCCTGGGCAACCCGCTCGGGACCCCTTCTGTCTCTCTGTCAGACAGAAGCCTTCTTTCTCTCAATAAATATATTCTGCTTTTAACCTCCACTGTTCCTAAACTCCATCCTTCAATTTTACAGAACATGAACTTACACTGGACATGTAGTAGTTTGGGAGTTTTGTTCCCCTCAATACCACTGGTCATCCAACTATCCTTATCCAACCTCTGGCACTACTGTAACATGCTTCGTATGGCAGCCTGAGTCCAAGGAGATATCAATAAACAACTATTCTGTAGAAAAGGAAACTCAGGCTGAGTCTGAGGTAGTGCCTGCCATGAGGGTTTTCATTTAAATGGAAAACTCAAAATATACTGAGGCGCAGGAACTAATGTTTGATAAATCAGTTAGAATTGATTCCACATGAATCACTAGTTGAATCTTTTACAAGATCCCTCAAAACTGTAATCCCGGCACACCGAGAGGCTGAATGAGGAGGATCACGAGTTTGAGCTTCGGGTGGGGAGGTAGCCTGATGCAAGGTCCTGGGTTAAATCTGCAGTCTGAAAAACCAACGAAAAACAAAAAGAACAAACTCTATAAGGTAGGAAGGAAATCCATCCTTGGTCTCTTTCTGACATTTCAGTTACCCAAGGTCTAACAAGTTGTAAAAAACGTTAAATGGAAAAATTCTAGAAATAAAAAGAATTCATCAAGGTTAAGTTGCACATCATTTTGAGTAGTGTGATAAAAACTTGATCTGTCCAATTCCATTTTGCCCAGGATAGAAAACATCCATTTCCCAGGGTATCCAAGTGGCATGTGCTACCTTTGTGGCAATCACTTAGTAATTGTGTCAGTTTGCAGGTCAGCTGACTCTTGCAGTGTCTCAGTGCTTGTATTGGAGCAACCCTTATTTTACTTAACAGTGGAGTCAGGTGTAGACGCACACATCCATAATCCCAGCAATTCGGAGGCTGAGGCAGGAGGATTATAAACCCACTATGGTATAGAACATAGAAGGGCAGATTAATTCTGATATGATGGGGCAAATAGGAAAACAATAAAAATAGGGCTGGGTAATAGACATGATGTCAGGTATCTACTGAGGACTTTAAAATGAATCCTCTATGAACAAGGGAACACTGTAGATCTCCTCCCTCATTTTACAGGGGGAAAGTATTTCGCAGGTTTTCTTGCAGTAGGTCAGGAGCTGATAAGTGACACCCCACTGTCTGTTTCAGCAAATAAAGTTTTATTGGCACGCTGCCATGTCCTTTTGTTTACAGACTGTTAATGTTAATCCCACTATAATAGCATGCATGGCTGAGCACGTGGAAAGATGGAGATTACACACTGCAATGCCCAAGGTATTTACTACAGGGTGCTCTTCAGAAATATTTCAGAAAACAGAGTATGTGCTTGTACAGCAGCCACGCAAAAGTGGGTAGAACTGGTCTTTTCACTGCGATTCATGTTCTTTTTCACACATCATAAAATAGAGTGATTCCCAGTGGGGTAGGGAAATCAGTACTGCTTTCTGAGCAGTGAGGAAGAAATTTTAAAAAGGAGAGACATGTGAGGCTTAAAAATAATTGTAAATTTGCAAATCTGTCTTCTTTGCTTCCAAGAAATAGGCTACAAATAGTCATACCAAGCAGGATGGTGGTGCCTAGCTATTCTTAAAATGGAGAGGGGAGTGGAGGAGAGGGAGACAGAAAGACAGACAGGGAGAATGAGAGATGGACAGACAGAAGCAGAGACAGAGAAAGAAAAATAGTGAGGGGGAGAGACAGACAGACAGAGGGACAGAGATGGAGAGAGAAAGATGGAGAGGAAGAGAGAGACAGAGAGAAAGGGAGAGAGAGACAGACAGACAGAGAATGAATAGGAATTCACCTCCCAGGATGTAGTTCAGATTTCCCCACTGAGGTTAAAGAAAAATAGGAGGGGAGAAAAGACAGGTAAGATTTTAGAATCAAAGGAAGTGAAGTGGAAACAAGATTTTAAAAAAAGAGGTTGAGAAAAACTGCTGTATTGAATTCTGCTAAATTAATGCTCTTGATACACTGATGACAGTTTTGAATTTTTAAAAGTTGATCCAAAATAGCGACTTCAAAAATCAAAAGTGATTTAACAGCTGACCATCTGTAAAAAAAATCAAAAGTGATTTAACAGCTGACCATCTGTAAATCCGGTAAAAAAAGCATCTCCTGGAGGACAGACACATTGTTTCAAAAATTAAGTACACAATGCAAAAACATCTAAAACATGGTTGGAAAACGCAACTTTCTATTTCCCAAGAAGTATACACTGATACACACTTTCTAATCCAGCACGTCCCCAGCCCAGCTACTGTGTCTGCTATGTGGGGATCAAGCTATGCTTTCATGGGAAATGTCTCCTGAGGAAGAGCTTAAGGACTACAGTAACAACCATGTAAATGCAAGGCAACAGCATCGACTTTCCAACAGATGTGTCAAAAATCATAAAGAAGAAGCAATCCACACACACAGTTTCAATGGAGGAAGGATAAAATGACAACTTCCAACGTACATTCTTATAATATTTATAGAATCGAAGTATCACTTGAATTCTAACCCAGAGAAGCAACACAAAATCCTGCCACGTTTCTTTGGATCTGCATATGTTATACCAGCGATAATCCTCTTTTGATATTTAATCACTTGCCAAAAGGAGTGCTTTTAAAAATATACTGGAAACTCTTGGAAATTCTCATTCTCATTCTGAATTGATGACAAGAATCTGTGAAAACACAGTCTAATAGCGGGCACCTCTCCCTGGAATTCTATCCCTGGAAGGATTTCAGATGAACAGAAAGAAAATTCATTCACTGTAAAGAAAGTCTTAATTTCAGTTTATTTCCGTTTATTCATTTATTCAGTTATTAATGAGTATCTATGTAACGCTAAAAGTAGTCTTAAATGATAAAGCTACAAAGACCAAAAGAAGCTTTTAAAATAATGCAGGACAGCAGAGGAGTTTTCAAAGGCATCCTACCACTTTTAACCA
>PVJX010024007.1:0-28565 GCA_004027295.1 Dolichotis patagonum | reverse complement strand
AAGAGGAGGAGGATGAAGAGGAGGAGGAGGAGGAGGAGGAGGAGGAGGAGGAGGAAGAAGAAGAAGAAGAAGAAGAAGAAGAAGAAGAAGAAGAAGAAGAAGAAGAATCAGAATCAGAAACAGCAGAAGCAAAAGCAGAAGCAGAAGCAGAAGCAGAAGCAGCAGAAGCAGTAGCTAGATAACACGTGTTGGTAAATATGTAAAGAAATAACTAGATCCATCATTGACTATTAGTAGGAATGGAAAAATGACAGGCAATTTGGACAATAACCTGAAGGTTGCTCAAATAGTTAAACATAGAGTTACTATGTAATCCAGCAATTGTACTCCTATGGTTGTACCCAAGAGAAATGAAGACATAGGTCCCCACAAAACTTGTATGAAAATGTTTATAGCCACATTATTCATATTGCCAAAGAATGGGAACAATATCCATTAAGTTAAGAATGGATAAACAGTCAGGGATTTAGCTCAGCAGCAGAAGTGCCTGCCTGGCAAGCGCCAGGTCATGAGTTCAATCCCTGGTACAAAAAAAAAAAAAAAAAAGGATAAACAAAATACTGGTAACGCAATGGGCTCTCGTTGGCCACAGAAAGGGACAGAGTATTGATATGTGTTACATGTGACCCTGAAGCATTATGCTCAGTGACAAAAAAGCCTATCACAGGGAAATCTACAGAGATAGAGGACAAATTAATGGTTGCATAGGGCTCAATGTAGGGTTGAATGTGTGTGTGGAGGAGCTAGCTAGAGAGTAAGTGGGTTTCTTTCTGAGGGAATGAAAATGTTCTAAATTTGGGGTGATTAAAACCATTGAATTACACATTTTAAATGGTTGAGATGTATTGAATCATAACTGCAAAACTTTTTAAAGACCTTTTTCTTGTTGGAAATTAAATCCATGACTTTGCACATGTAAGGCAAGTACTCTACCACTGAGCTATGTCCTCAGCCCTAAAACTATTTATTTATTAAATACTGAATGCTTTACAAATTTGCATGTCATCCTTGTACAGAGGCCATGTTAATCTCTGTACTGTTCCAATTAAAACTATTTAAAAACAACTTAGTTGGACTGCTTTAAATTTCTGATTGTATAGAGGATTCAGAATTTTTCTGGGTTTTATTTTGTTTTTCTTGTTTGTTTTTTGACAGTACTAGATTTTGAGTTCTAGCTCTCTTCAGGGAGAAAGGAAGTTGATACTGTGATTGTTTTACCACTGAATGGACTCAGGTGTGGCCAGCTGTGAGTAGAAGGCTTTATTCTAGCTAAATCTGATGGTTTCTGAGTGAAGTATGTGTTGTGGGTTTTTTTTTTATGGTTGTGTGTGTGTGTGTGTGTGTGTGTGTTTGTTCTGAGACAGGGCCTCACCATGTAGTTCAGGCTGGCTTTGAACTTACTATGTAGCCTAGGCTTGCCTTGAACTCATAGTGATCTTTCTGCCTCAGCCTCCTGAGTACTGGGATTACAGGCATGTGCCACTATACCCAGCCATGTGTAGTTTTAAAATTAATTAATTAATTAAAAATTTTTTGTTAGAGGCAGAATGTCACTATTAGCCCAAACTGGCCTTCAACTCCCAGTGATCCTCCTGCCTCAGCCTCCCAAGTGCTGGGATTATAAGTATGCGCCACTACATCCAGCCTTTTTTATTTCCTTGAGTAGTGTTTATCTTCACTCTGTACTTTTCTGTCATTGATGATCCCTTTAAATGGTGTTGCCGATTCCCTAATTTCTCATCCTAAACTCAGGTTGGACATCCTTTTGCTTGGTACATTGGCCTTCCGGCTTCTCCTATTCTGCCTGCTTCTTCTGAGACACTCAAACTCCTTCAAGAGGAGATTTCAAACTGGGATGGATGGCAGGGGTGATGGCCACATTTTCTTTTAAAACATACTTTACCAAGGGACCTACAAATGCTGCTGGTACAAATTATTCCAGTGGGCTTCCTACCTTCAAAATCTCTAGCTAAAAAAACAATTTTCTTGTTGTGCAAGTTAAATGTCACACACTCTTACTTTATTCAACCCTGATTAGAGTGGGTTGACAGGTCCTGAGCACCTATCCAGGGACTCTTCCCTCCGTGCAGTCCTACTAATCTTACCAGCATCTTACTTGAAATGTCCCTATCTTTGGCTTGGAAAGAGGAGGGAGCACTTTTCTGCCTTAGAATAAAAAAATATTAAAAACTATAATATCCCATAAGGCAAATAAGGCCAGTAATGACCATTCCTATTTGCCCTATCAGTTCTTTTTTGTTTTTCTTTTCAATGCTGGGGATCAAAACCAAAGCCTTGTGCATGCCAGACAAGTGCTCCACCTCTGAGATACATCCTTGGTCCCCAGTGCGTTTTTTTTTCCCTCAGTACTGAACCCAGGGCCTTCTTTAAAGCTATATTCCCCCTCTTTTAATTTTTTCATAAGTACTAATTTGCCACTTTTAGTCATATGAACTAGATATTTGGTTATATAACAAAATCTAAAACAAATCAGGAAATTATATACGGTAAAGATGCCCTCAGCAAGACAATTTTACCTGAAGGGGAGAACATGTAAAAGAGGTTGGGGGAAAGGTAGAGAAATAAAAGGAGAAGAAGAGATTAGAAGCAAATCTGGAGGACAAAGGAAAATAACACAAACTTTGGGAAACTGGTGGTGAAGACAGGAGGGAAAGAGAAGGAAAAAAAAGGGCAGAACAGAACAACAAAAAACCTGGAAACAATGTTCACAGTCATATGAAAATAAGAACAATCAAGAAGACAGAAACAAATCAAAAATGAATAAAAAGGAAATGAGAGGAAAGATGTCCACTTCAAGGCCTGTCTCTACTATCACTGGTAGGCAGAGCCCATGTTGGAGTCCTTGAAGCTGAACACATGTGCAGGGCTGTGGCATGGCCTGGGCATGGCTGCACTGAGGAGGAGGAGACACCTAGGGAGCAAGGGAGGCTACAGCTGAGGCCACCTGGAGACTTTCTGGATGGTTTTCCTTAATTAGCATTGTCTGTTGCTCTGAGGACTCCTGAACCCCTCCCGAGATCCTGCTCAGGTTTCCTGCATTTTCCACTTCAACTCCTTCCTTGTCTTGAATAAATACAGGTCACCCAGGGACAGTTGGTCAGTCGGCTATCAGAGTTACGAACTCTGCACAGGATTTTAGTCCTCTTGGAGCCCTAAAGATCGTGCTGCTTGTCTCATTTCTTTGGCCCTTTGCCGTGCACTCATTTGGGGGACTGGGGATCTAGGCACAGACCTCAACAAGCTCAGATCCATGTTGATTAATCTCTAGCAAACAGTGGTAGATTATGGCAGGGAGTGGATAATCCCAGCAAGCCTGCACTGGAGTTCCACTGAAGTTCAGGCTGGTTTCTGGCTGTGAGGTGGGAACTTGACTTGTTTAACCTGCAGCACTCAGTGTGCCTCATGCTGGATTGAGCTCAGCTACTTGAGCTTTTACTGACCTGAACTAAATTCCATCTCACCCTGACCATGGAAGCCACCAGATGGAGCCAGCTGACGGCTCTTCTGAGTTCTGAGCTCAGCTCCCCCTATACAAGATGGCTACTGGCCAATCTCTCTCTCCTGGGGAACTTCAGAACCAGAATAACTCACCAGCCACTACTGTCCACTGCATCCACTGCTCTGTTCCACTAACGCAGTTCTCTGTGGAGGCCTGTGGGGTTGTCAGTGGTCATCCTGTACCGTCTCACCACAGTCTGAGCCACCTCTCCATGCAGTAAATCATGGCTCAGGGAGAAAGTGCCACTTGCTATCTCTTCTGCATTGAGGCCTCTCTCTTTGTTCTCCCCATGGGCTTCAATTCTCTCTTCAGAGCTGTGCTGGGTCTCATGCTCTTCCTCATGTTGCTATAATCCAGTGCTGGACACCAAATCTCAGAGAAGCTCTTTTTCTGCTGTTCACCACTCTTGAAAAGCATCTCACGAAATTGATGTTTCCCCGGATGGGCTCTAATTTGAGGTCCTAGCCAGGTGTGCTGGTGCATGCCTGTAATCCCAGCACTCTGGAGGCTGATGCAGGAGGACCACCGTGAGTTTGAGGTCAGCCTGTGCTACATAATGATTTCAAATCCAGTCTGAACTAATTAGTTAGATCCTGTTTCAAAACAAAACAAAACAAAACCCTTCCAAAACAAATTTGCAATTCTCTGTCTCAGCCAGAGTTGCTGGGATTATAAGAATGCACCCTCATACCTGGTTCTGTTCTTTACGTATTTGGTGGTGGAGTTGGTAGAAATGTACTTGACCATATCTCATCTTCATAAGATTTGGAGAGTCCTGGCTCCAAAGGGTGCAACTCTCACTCAGACAGAAGGGGTGTTTACTGTCCTGTGTCCTTACTTGGAGACTGGAGCACAATTCTGGGGCAACAGTATAAACTGCATTCATTGTCCTTGGCACTGAGTTCTTATGGCCATTTCCTGGGCCCCTTTGCAAATGCACTGGACAGACAGTGTAAAGTCCTGATAAAAGGGCATGTTTTTGGTTTTTTCATCTTTTTCGAGATAGGGTTTTGCTATGCACTGTAGTTCAAACTGGCCTTAAACTCACTATGTAGTCCAGGCTGGCCTTGAATTTGGGCCAATCCTTCTGCCTCAGCTTTTCTAGTGCAGAAATTATAGCTGTGTACCACCATGCCCAGGTAAAAGGTTTTTTTCTTTTTTTTTTTTTTTTTGTATCAGGGATCAAACTCACAACCTCGTGCTTGCCAGGCAGGCGCTTATACTGTTGAGCTAAATCCCCAGCCCTAAAAGGGCATCTTTTAAAAATTAAAGATCCTATCATGATAACTAGATTGTCTAAAAATCAATGAAAAGCATATGAGTTGATGAGACAGATATAGCAGGGTATAAAATGAGACTATCTCATTAAAGTCATGGTGTAAAGTCCGAAGGTCACCAAGAGATAGGAGGTACTCTTATGTTGCAAAGAGAAACCTCAGAACTAGGCAAAGCAAAACAAATGACTATAAACCATTTTCGAGATGCTTAGTTAATATTCACTGTGGAGGGAGGGAGTGAAAAGGGCTAGGAAGAGACAGTAACTTTTTTTTTTTTTGAGAAAGCTGTTGAAATTGTTGGTATTTTTCCTCTGTACCTTATGGATGAAACGAATGTTTCATCTATTTTCTATTTTCCTCAAGCTTTATATGTTGGCCATGGTTTAGGACACAGTGGTCTGTTTTCTATTTTGTTTGCATTACTTTTCAAGAGTTTTTCCTCTGTTCTTACTGGATTTACTTATATATAAGTATGTGAAATATTAGCATCGTTATCAACCAAAACCATAAAAGCTTGCTGTGTATGGTGGTGCACACCCATAATCTCAGCACTCAGGAGGCTGAGGCAGGAGGATCACTGAGAATTTGAGCCCAGCATGGACTACATAGCCAGTTTAAGGTCAGCCTGAACTACATAGCGAGATCCTGTCTCAAAAATCAAAAAACAGGGTCGGGGGTTTAGCTCAGTGGCCTAAGCGCCTGCCTGGCAAGCGTGAGTTTGATCCCTGGTACAAAAACAAATAAATAAATAAAAATAAAAAAACAAGAACAGAAATTTCCTATCTTGTCGGTTGTCTTGTTACTCTGTTACTTCTTTTGCAGTGCAAAAGCTTTTTAATTTTTTTTGCTGTATTAATACAATTTTTATTTGTCAATTAACATAAAAAATATTCCTAGCTACAGGGCAAGAACATAAAAGATAAGTAAATGAATTTTATGTACATATATGCAGTATCTTAATATAAATATATTCTAAATAGACAAATTATATGCATGTGTTTGTGTATATATGTATATTATAGTTAAATTAAAACAATGCTTCATAACTTCTTCCAGTTAGTATGTATTTGGAAGAAGTAGCCGAGAGGTAAATCCTGTTGGGAAATGTTTTTGGTTTTTCTCCATCTCTCTCTCTCTCTTTCTGAAACCTATGGACTCAAGCTGAGGCAAACTTGTGTAATTATTCCCTCTCTCCTTCCCCTAGAAAAGCTAAGTTGGGGAACTCAAACTTTCTTGTGATGCTGGGAATAGTTTCCTAGTGTGTCCCACCATGTCGGAGGGAGAAGAGGAGTGCATGGCCTCCATGTTTTTCCCAGCTGGTACAAGCCCCACAGGTCTACCTCAAATTTATCTCCACTTTTCTTTCTTTCCCCCCACACTTTCTGTCACTAATTGCAGTAAGTAGAAGCCAGAGGGTCTGTTATTAATTCACTTGCAGAACATGTGATCATTCAGGTTCTATGTGTATGAGCTAGAGTTTAGTATGCCTTTTTATACTTAAAGTTCTGCTCTCTGTGATACTTTTATCAGATTTCTTACTCTTAAGCTTTTCAATTTGATATGATTCCATTTGTTGATTCTTGGCACTATTTCCTGTGCAACAGGGGTTCTGTAGAGGAAGTCCTTTTCTATGTCTATGCCTTTAAGAGTTGTACCTATTTTGTCTTCCATCAGGTTAAATGCTTCTGGTTTAACATTTAGTTCTTTGATTCATTTTGATTTTAGTTTACTAAATGGTGAGATATATGGGTCTAGATTTCAACTTCTGCATGCGAATAGTTTCCCCAGCACCATTTATTAAGGAGGCTATTTTTTCTCCAGTATATGTTTTTGATTCCTTTGTTAAAGATCAAGTAGTTGAATGTACTTGGGATTGTTTCTGCATCCTCTATTCTGTTCCACTGATCCTCATGTTTGTTTTTGTGCCAATATCATGCTATTTTTGTTACTATAGCTTTGTAATAGAACTTTAGGTCTGGGATTATGACACCTCTCACTTTCCTCTTTTTACTCAGGATTGATTTTGCTATTCTGGGTATCTCCTGGTTCCATTTGAATTTCAGGATTGTTTTCTACACTTCTGTGAAAGATGCTGCTGGAATTTTGATTGGAATTCCATTAAATTTATCTATCAATTTTGGAAATATGGCCATTTTGACCATATTGGTTCTACTTATGAGACATCTTTTCTTTTTTTTTTTTTTGTTTTTTTTGATGAGACATCTTTTCACTTTCTGATGTCCTATACTATTTCTTTCTTCAAAGCACTATAGTGTCTGTGGTTAGAGGTCTTTCACTTCAAAGTGTTTTCCACACATTTAAAGTGTTTTCCACTAAAAAAAAATTTCATAAATGAATAGGTAAAACAAATTCCTAGGCTCTTTAGAGCTGTGACATAGACATGCAATAAACCACTAGTGGACTTAATGTTAATGACTACAGGAAGTATGGAATTGTAGATTTCCATCATTATTTTTTTCCTCTTTAGACCAAAGACTGGTTGTTTCCATCAGATGCTTGTACTTGGAGAAAGTAACTTCTGTTTAGGAAAACATTTTGAGAAAAATATACAATATGTAGTTTTGACTTTTTCACAATTAGGTATTTGTTTCTATATATCTGAACTGTCCCCAGAAATCAGTTTTGTTTTTATGTTTTTTTTAGGAATCAGTTTTGAAAGGTACTTAAAATTTTTTTAATTCAAGGGCATTAATTCATCAACTATATACTAAAGTACTTACAATATGCCAAACTCTGTTAGGGATTAAAGTCAGAAACAGTTCCCTCACCCACAGGAAATTTACCATACAAGGGAGGAGACACATCCAACACGAAAGAAAACCACAGGGTAGTGGTGCTTATCCAGTGTGCCAAAACAACTAGCATTACATTTGTAGGATTGTTACAGGTTGGTTTTTAAACACAGTTATTTTACTTAAAACTTAAAATTTGTATTAAAGACAAAGGTAATAAATATTCAGAACTCTATTTTTTTTTTTTTTTTTTTTTTTGAGACAGGATCTCGCTACATAGTTCAGGCTGGCCTTGACCTCACTAAGTAGCCCAGGCTGGCCTTGAACTCCCAGTGATCCTCCTGCCTCAGCCTTCCAAGTGCTGAGATTAGAGGTGTATACCACTGTGCTTGGCCAAACTCATCTTGTAGTTATTTTACTGTATTTTTCATCTATGTTCTTAAAACTGCTTACACCTATGACCTGCATGGTGGAAATACTGCACTAGCTGTGCCCCGGTGCAAACTTCTGCAAGTTACCAGTATGTCACACCTACTCCTCAGTAAGTCACTCTGTGTGAAAAGATGATGAAATATACTGGGCAAAACATTTGTGGAAAAGAACTTATCAGAGCAACTGAGTTCGAAAGATGACGTTTACATTTTTAGGTAACATCTTATTACATAGTCAGGTTTCAGAACATAGTTCTGATTTTGAGCACCAACTTCTACTTTAGAACTGGTAGAGGCAGTTTAAGTTCAACTAGCCAAAGAAAACATGCATTTTTACTCCTGTAACATTGTATATGGCACAATTTCTTAACAGCAAGGGCAAGATGATAAGAGGCACACATTTTGTCATTATAAGGTAATAAATAAGCTGTGTTGTCATTTATAGGGATGTGACAGATCTGTATGTGCTGACATAGGAAGATATCCTTACCATGCTGCATTAAGCAAGCAAGATACAAAATAAACAGCTAGCAGGAGCTTTTTAATTAAAAAACAAACAAAAGTTAAGAAATTCTCCATTTCTGTACATATGCTCTAAAAAAAGTATCAAAGGATTTGTATAAACTGCTAGCCATGCTTGTCTCTGAGAAAAAGAATTGGGAGTAAGATGATAAGGAAAATTTCACTTTAAATCCTTCCATACTGTTTGATTTTAAGAAATAAAACATTAAATTTATAACTAAAATAAACTGATCCTCGCTCCCACCCCTGACTATAATTATTTGCAAAATATCGATGACTAAATACATTTTACCATTTCCTTTGGAGAGGTACAGTTTTTGGAGGACTAACCATTCTACTAGCAACTCACTGCCCCTTTTTATGGATTCTGAGCAAATAAAAACAGATTTTGCCATAAAATATCTGAATATTAAGTAGAATTAATTTTCATTACTTTTTTTTTTTTCTTTTTTGGCTTTTTGACACAAAGTCTCACTATGTATCCCAGGCTGGCCTCCAGCTCAGAGGGATCCTCTTGCCTCAGCCTACAGAGTGCTGGGACCGAAATGTGGCCTGATACTGGGGCCTCTAAGCAAATGGTCCTTCTTACCTGTGGTATTTATACAATATACTGCAGTATAGATACTGGCTCTACTCTACAAAAATAGTCTTGTTTTAACTTTTAAACAGTACAGTAAGTAATCTTGGGTGTGAGGTTATAAAATTTTATCTGTGTAATAATCAGTTTTGATCTTTATTTCCACATGCAAAGAGTTTTCCCAGAAAACTAAGCAGGATGTAAAGCCTGGAGTATCCATAACCCATATGGAACTGTCACCTCTTTTTTCCAGGATGGAAGAGGTATATTAATATTGTTCTATATTCACCTTCTAAATGCACTCCTGGGGGACCAAGGTAAGCTTTTTCAAATGGCAAAAAATAAGTCAACTTAATTCCATGAAGAAGTACTTATTTTTTTCCCTGCTGCTTATATGTGCAATTTAATTTCTTCATAAAAATTTAGCTTAGATGAAGAGAAACTGCATTTTGAACTTGTCATATGTTGACACTCAGGCAATTTTATCCAGTTATCCATGTCAGGTGTTGTATAACCTGCTGAAAAAGTCACATTCCTGACAGGCTCATTGCTACCCTTCCACTTTTGTGATGTAGACCTCTACATTCTGAGGAAGTTTTACATTTTTTCCATCTGCAGCTGCGGGCAGCCCCTATGGCATCCCAGCCACCAGCCTCCAGGTAGCCGCTGCAGGCTCCACCACTCACATCCTTGGCCACTCTTGGGACACAGAGGAGCCTGAGACAGGACCCCCCCCCTCCCCCGGCGGCTTGCTCTTGGGGACCAAGAGTGCCTGGGGTGTGGCTGAAGACCCTGCCTAGCAGGAGGCCTTGACTGTAACCCAACCTGGCACCCTTTCATCTATTTTGACATTTGGAATGAGGGTTGAGGACTGGTTGCCAGCTGGTGGGCTGGCGTCTCATTCACAGCTGAAAATCATTATACTAAAGAAATTGGCTGGTCTGGGCTACACAGCAAGCTCAAGGCCAGCCAGAACTGCGAGACCTTGTCTCAAACAAAACAAAAAAACAAAAATGAGGAAAAATAAAAGAGGTTGGCTAAAACAACTTGTAGCAACAGAGTAGAGGACAGAGTTGGGACTGAACTGAGCATGAGGAGTATTTCTAATCCTGAGGACGAGAGATGGACCTCATAGATAAAAGCCAGTGGAAGTAAGAGTGCATACTGGAGGACTTCCGCTAGGACAACCTTACAGTAACAGAAAGTTGCTGCGGGTAACCTTGCGATTGTCAACATTTTAAAGACCAGTCAGAGCAAAGACATGGACTGTGTGGAGTCTGCATTTAGATAATCCTAATTAGTGGGGAAATTTCTGAGCAAAGTATGCATCACAAGAGAAAGAGCCCTGAGATCCTGCAGAGAAAAAGGGCCAATAGATTTGTTTGGAAAAATCACTTAAGGGGCTTTTGGTTGCAGATAGGTAAGGCAATGTTTGGTGAATTGGGATGGAGAGGAGCTAGACTGCTCTGTGAAACAATATCAAGAGTTAGGGTCATTATGGACAGTTACACCTTATCAGAGAATTATAAGGAAATACTCCTAAGATCTAGGATGACAGAAGACCAATTTGGCGCTCTTTCTGTTATGAAGATTTGTAGGTATTTGTACCACCCTTGAAGTACGTATACTATTTATAGATATGACATTATTCATGTCTCTTACCTCTTCTACAATGCTCTTTTACCCCAAAATTATTTTATTTTAAAGAGAAAAAACTCAAAAGATAATAATTGGGGTAACAATGCTATATTCATTGCATATTATATATATATGTATATAGTTTCAGCTTCTCATATTATTATGACAATATGATGTTTACACATGCATGTCTGATTGATTTGACTTATGAGTATGGTCTCAAGTTGCATCCCTTTACCTATAAAAGTCTCCAGTTTATCCTTCTTTATAGCTGAGTAGTATTCCATTGTATAAAAATACCATGTCTTTTTAATCCATTCCTCACTTGATAAGCATTTAGACTGTTTCCAAGATTTAGCTATTACAAATTGTGCTGCTGTACACATGGATACACATATATCACTTGATACGATGCTTTTAATTCTTCTAGGAAGATACCCAGAAGGGGAATAGCTGGATCAAATGGGACCTCCAATCCTAGTTTTTGGAGGAGTCTCCACGTTGACTTCCACAGGGGTTACATCAGTACAGTGCTCTTTTAGAGCAAGGTTCTATCCTGGGGATAGAACCCAGGGCCTTGCATACAATAGGCAAACACTTTGGTACTGAGCTGCAACTCCAAGTCCCTCTTTTCTACATTTTTTTCTTTTGTGATAGTAGGGATGGAGCCCAAGGCTTTAAGTATGCTGGGCAAGGACTGCACCACTGAATCACATTTCCAGCACATTTTGTTTCAGACACAGCCTCACTGGATTGCCTAGGCACACTTCCAGCTCGTGATCCTTCTACTCAGAGGACTACAGATGTACACCACCTCATCCAGCTCCTTTTTCTTTATTTTTTTATGCTGGAATTAAACCTAGAACTTTGTGTATGCTAGGCAAGCACTCTACTAAGATATACCGTTAATCCACCTTGTACTTTTTGATCTTGCAATGTTCAACTTCTCAGAGGTCCATGAATTTTGCCCTCATCTCTAAGCCTTTTCCATTACCATTCTCTTTGCATTATTCTCTTTCTTGTATAGTCAACCTTGACATTTTAGCTTTCATAGAGAAATCTTACATTAATCTTACATTATAGTTTATCATAATTACTTTAGTATCTGTATTCTCTGATAAAATTATAATCTTATGTGAGTAGGGACTATATTTTTTTCTTATCCCTAAAGTCTGGGATACATTAGATGCTTGATAAATACATGTTCAATGAATGTTAAAGTGGGCATGGAAACATGTTTGATGAATGAATGAATGACTTTGGGATGTTACATTGGCATTGATCTAAAATGAAATTGTGTTAAATGAGTAGTAAAGAATCTAAACTGGGCATGGTGGCATATGCCTATAATGCCAGCACTTGGGAGGCTGAGGTGGGAGGATTTCTATGAGTTCAAGACCAACCTGGGGGCCTGGGGACTTGGCTCAGTGGTGTAGTTTCTACCTGGCCAGCATAAGGTCCTGAGTTCAATTCCCAGTAATAAAGAAAGAAATAAAGAAGGAAAGAAAAAGACTAGACCAGTAGATAAAGCAGAAAAGGGTGGTGAGAAAATGAAGACACTAAGATTTTAAAACATTTATGAGAAATTCAACTAGGAAAGAAAGAGGAGGAGTAAAATAGCCACTGAGGGCCTCCTGCAGATTCAGGTGAGGGATTCCTTTTCAAGGGTAGGATAGAAAGGTGTCAGGTAGGGTGCTTCTGTTTGAAAGTAACAGAAACGCCCACTCAATGGAAAATAAAAAAATAATACGGGGCAGGAACTGTAGCTTAGTGGTAGAACCTGTGCTTAGTGTGCTGAAGGTATTGAGTCCAGTCCCCAGCACCAGAAAACGAAATGAAGCGAAACGAAACAAAACGAAACGAAACAAAACAAAACCAAACAACCATGGGACTTACTCAGGCTAAGAAGTCCAGAGCGAGGCTAACTTTAGGTATGGTTGATCCAAAATGAGACATTTCTAGGTAAATGGACGTACCTTGAGATCATATTCTGAAGTGAAATAAATCGGACACACGTGTAAACACCAAATTGTTTCTCTGGTGTGAGAAACTGGAAGTGTAAATAAGGACCAAAATATATAAGAGATATTGTGAAATAGGAAGAAAATGTTCAAATGGGAAGGGGGAGAGGGGATGGGGAAAGGAAAGGAAAAAATGAAAAAAATGGAAACAAAGTTTTCATAAATAAGGGTAGGAAGAGGGGTTGAAGGGAAGGGAGGGGAATAGGGAAAAAAAGAATTGAGATAGATCATGTACAGGTACAAATTCCCTAAAATGAATGTGATCATTATATAGATCTAAAGTGTACCAATAAACTTAATAAAAAAATAAACCTTCTAACTTACCTTTTCCATAAAACTCTCAGGAGAGAGACTATACTTCATTTTACAAAAAAATGGGGTTGATCCAGAGACTTAAGGTGTCACCAATGAGCTGCCTTTGTACGTCCATGGTTTTTTCCAACCCTGCCATTGTTTCTATGGTGATTTTATCCCCAGACTGGCTTTCCTTATGGTTAGAAAAATGGATCCTACAAATCCAAACCTCACACAGTTCCCCGACATATCATCTCTCCCTCTTCCACTTCAGAGGAAAAAGAAGACAAATTTTATATTAGTCAGGGTTCTTGTATGAGCAACGGAAAGGGACATCCCCCTTCTCCTCTTTTTCTTTTTCTTGAGACAGGATCTTACTGTGTATATGCAGCCTGGTCTTGGACTCACTATGGACCTCGGGCTGGCCTTGAACTCATGTCAACCCTCCTGCCTCAGCCTCCCAAGTGCTGGTATTATAGGTGTGCACCACCATGCCCAGTTTTGGGTTTTCTTGAATAGAAAAGATATTTATGGCAAAAAAAAAATCAGGTAGTTCAGGAGAACTAATCTTCTAAACAGGTGAAAACCAACAAAAGCCAGCAGTCAGAAACTGCCAAGGTTTGCATGTGAAAAGTCTGGTTAGGGCAGTGCTGGCACTAGACATCACCACCAGACATTGCTGCATGTCATTAGACATTGTGGCCTCTGCCATGCCTGGATTGAAATTTGTGTCATCTTTGTTTCCTGTCCAAGTACTGTCCAGGCCTGACCAGGCTAGCAATTTGTGTCATCTTTGTTTCATTCAATATTCCAACCCATCTGACTGGTCAAGGCCAAGTCACAAACCAGCATTTGAGCTGCCATAGCGTGGGAAAGGGAATATTTGATTTCTCTAAGTTCCTAGGGAGAATGAGGTTCTGTCTCCCACAGATTCACATTAAGGAAAGTTTCCCAAATAGGAGGAATTTTGGATGTTGGTCAGACCAAAAAATGACAAATATCTACCTTTAGGTCTTTGCCCCTGTCCAGTTATATGGTATTTAAAAAATATTCATCTATAATCTAAAGACATGGAAAGACTGAAAAAAAGTGGGGGATAAAAAAAGTACATTAGGTAAATAACAATCAAAAGAAAACTGAGGCTATATTAACGTCAGACAAAGAGGGCTTAAAACTGGGTGTGGTGGTATATACCTGTGATCCCAACACTTGTGAGGCTGAGGCAGGCAGATCACCTCAAATTCAAGGCCAACCTGGGCTATATAGTTAGTTCAAGGCCAGCCTAAACTGCATAGTGAGATCCTTTCTCAAAAAATAAAACAAAACAAAAGTAATATTAGAGATGAAGAGATGAATAGGTAATGATAAATGGTTTGATTTAGTAGAAAGATATAACCTAATAAAATAGCCTGAAAAAAAAAAAACAAAGAAGAAGACAGTGGAAGTATAGGAAGAAACTGATTTAAAAAACCATTATAGTGGATAGTTGACTATTTTTTAGTTAAGGAGTGAAAGATCTCTACAATGAAAACTATAAAACATTGATCAAGGAACTTGAAGACAAAAAAGTGGAAAACTGTCTCTTGTTCATGAATTATAAGAATCAATATTGTTAAAATGGCCATACTATTCAAAGTGATCTACAGATTCAACACAAACTCTATCAAAATATGAGTGACATTCTTCATAGAACTAGGAAAAAATACTAAAATTTGTTGTGGAAACATGAAAAACTCTCCAAAACCAAAGCCATCTTGAGCAAAAAGAATACAGCCTGAAACATTATGCCATTTGACATCAAAATACAGTACAATTCAGCACTAAAAAAAAAGACAAATATCAACAGGTATATGAAAAAAAGGTTTAACATTACTAATCATCAGCCAGTGAAAATCAAAGGCCACAACGAGATATCACCTCACTCTGTAAGAATGGCTCTATCTCAAGCAATAGAAGTATAGCATCTAGATGAATAATACTGATTTTCATTGGTGTCATGGTTTGTGTCTGGGTGTCCCCCAAAGCCTCATGCAGTCAAGGGGTGGACTTTTGAGGGATTGCTGAGTGGCATTTGCGATTGATTCATGGTCCAATGCTAGAATTCTGGGTGTGAGTGCTATACCTGCATACAATATAAGGGACAGAAAGAGTCTCTCTTTCTCTCTCTTCCATGCTTGTAGCTTTCCACTACCATGAACTGTTGCCCTTTCTCCATGTACCATTCTGCTTGGAGTCGGCTGATTGTGGACTGAAACTTCTACAAACTGTGAGCCATATAAATCTTTCCCCTTGTAACTTTGGGTGTTGGATATTTTATCTTAGCAATGAGAAAGTAAAGGCACATGGGTTTTATGTTTTAAAAGGGATAGAGAAATATTACAAGATTGTATGTGGTACTGGGTGTAGTGGTGGATGCCTGTAACCCCAGCACTGGAAGGCTGAGTTAGGAGGATTGCACAAATTTGAGGCCAGTCTGGGCTACATAGTGAGTTGAAGCCCAAGCTGAACTATATAGCAAGATCCTGTCTCAAAAAAACAAAACAAAACAAAACAAAACAAAACCCTCCATAAATAAATAAATAAATAAATAGTGGAGAAGGCCAGAGTGAGAGACTGCAACTTCTGAGAAATGATTAAAGAAATCAATCAACAAATACTTGACAGCTATTTTTAAATTACTGAAAATCTTGAGCCTTGAATGTCAAGATAATAAATTAGAATTTTATTCTTTCAGGTATAGAGTAATTACTGAGGGTTTTTAAGCAGATGAACACTTTAAGAGCAGGAGTCATATCTTACCGTGTATCATACTGACTCTGACTGGAAGTAAGCTCCAGGGATCTTGCCTATTCATGGCATAGTTTCAGTGTCTTGGGGGAGGGTTGGCACATTGTAAATATTTACTTAATAAACCTATATGAGTGGATTTATATTGGTGCCTGGCACATTATGCCTACACAATGCATGCTTACTGAATGAGGGAAGTTAAATATCAAACTCAGATATCAAATATCAAACTTCAGAAAGTTAAGTGGCAAGTGTGTAAAAGGTATTGAGAATATTAAATAACACAATTTAAGACAAAACAATAGTGAGGAGTTATAGTAGTCTTAAGAGGAAACAAAGGCCAGGGTCATAGACAGAGTAATGGAAATAATTGATGTGAGATTGTGAAAGGATGTACAATAATTTAGAAATTAAATGCATGTCGAGTGGGAAAAGGAAGTGACAAAGAAATTCTGGGACTTGAATTTGGAAAGTTGAAAGAAAAATGTTCCCATTCATAGCATTATTTATTTTAGAAATAGCAGATGTTTTAAGGGGTGTGATGAATTTGCTTTCTGGTAAACTGAATTTAAAGGTACTGACACAACATGTCCAGAAGACAGAAATATCAGACTACCAGTTAGGGGGAAAGAAGAGCAAGATCTCTGGAGTTAATAGTTGTCAAAGGGTCACATAATTGAAACCACAGATTAGAAGGCCAAGGGAGGATTAAAATGATGGGATGTCTGCATTAATGTTGGAGGAAGAGATCAAGGAGACCAATAAAGAAAACCTAAAGAGCATAGGATCATGAAATTAAAGAGATAATTTGAAGGGTGTTTGCTGTAGCCTCTTGCTACAGAGAGACTGAAAACCTTCAAAATTTGGAAAATGGAAGGGATCGATTGTCACCTTTGGTTCTCGTTCTTATCTAATTACATCTGAATTTCTGAACCTGGGGGCAAAGTTCCTCTAGTTCACTCATTCAGACTTCTCACTATCAGCGATCACTGTCCCACACTGTTCCTGGTGCTCCCTTCCCCTCAAAAAGTAAAGTACATTGGTAGGGACATGGGAAAAAAGAAAAAGGCTAGTGTTGTGGTTCTGATTTTGTTATGTATATTCTTGGCTGTTATTGTCATATGCAGGGATCTAGGCTTTATGGCCTCGAAGTTTATAAATCTGTCTTTAAGAAAAATACAAGGTTTTGAATAGAAATTTAGATAAACATTTTTTTAACTGGGAAAAAAAAAGGTTCAACAAATTATCAGCGGTTTGGATATTCAGTTTCCTTTCTTCAAGATCTCTTATGGACAGCCTGAAATGCATAGTGAGATCCTGTCTCAAAAAGACTGAAAAAAAAATCTCTTACGCAAAAATTGCTTTTCTTGACTGATGTCCTCTCAAACATGGTAGATCCAAGTAGGCATGGTAGCACATATCTGTAATCTCACCTACTAAGGAAATTAAGGTAGGAGGATCTCAAATTTGAGGACAGCCTACGTCAAAAGAAAAGTTGGAATTCTCAATGAAAGTTCTTTTCCAGAGGGGGTAAAAAAAATTGGTAGGTCTAAAAGTTGTTTTCCAAAGAGAATAGCCATCTTTATTGTTTTTTGAAGTGCTTTTTAAGGTTCCTGTTTTGCTTGAGACAAAACAAGTAGCAGCTACTCAGAACTAGAATAGGGGGAAGAAGGTGAGGCATGAATCTTTTGGTCTGTGGTAAATTTGGTCCTGCTAAACTGAGAGAAACAGATTGAAAACAGTTATGAATCTTCAGCAAAGTCAATTCCTCTTTGACTTCTACAAAGATCACCTCTTCTTTTCCATGTATTCTCTTCCCAAATCGCCATAATATTTCTATCTATAGTGCCATTTCTTTCTTGAAAATCCCCATGGTGGGTACCATGGTACATGCCTATAATCTTGGTACTCAAGAGGCTGAGGCAGAAGGATCCCCATGAGTTTAAGGGCAGTTAGGGTTACACAATGAGTTCAAGGTAGCCTAAACTCCATGGTGAAACCCTGTTTTGCACCCCACCTAAAAAAACCCCAAAGCCAAAAACAAAGAAAACTTCCCACAACTAAAAAGACCCATAATTGCTTTCCTGATTATAAAGTTAATCCTAAGAAGGAAGTAATGATGAAGAAACACAAAAACGAAGCTTCCTTACTTCCAGTGGGGTAAAAAAAAAAAAAAAAAAAGATAGGTCTAATGGGAAAAGGAAGTGACAAAGAAATTCCTTGAAATCAAAGACAGGATTTGGCTAATAGAACCAATCAGAGATTCTTCTAATTTATTTTAGAAAAAGACCATGCCCCAAGATCATCCTCACTCAGAGGAAAGTCTTAATTAAAAAAACAAAAACAAAACCAAAAACAAATCCTTTAATGAAACAAAGATCTTTCTGCCCCCATCATTATCCCTGTTTTCCCACAGGAAGGCAGTATTAAACTCAAGATCATTGGAATTTTTCCCAGTGGAAACACCAGTAAGGCAATGGGTAGTTTTTACCTTTCATGAGAGCTATCCAGGGTTGGATTTGGCTGTTGCCGGGGCAGTCTCTTCCTACTCAAATACATCTCTTGGTAGCCTCTCCTCTTATTCTCAGCCCCTTCTTACAAAAGGAGAGTAGCTGGTGGCTCTCTCCCTTCCGACTCCTACACTGAACTCAGAAGCTTCATGAATAGTTCAACTAGAACATGATCAAGTTTCAGACACTCCCACAGTGAGTGAGAAAATGATCCACTAGATTAAATTGGAGCCTAGATCAGTAGAGGAATATTTCCACAATTAGGCCAGGGTTGGGGCAGCCAAGGTTAATAGCTCAAACGACACCTTCTAAATAGGATCACGTGGGTGGATCCAACATAAGGCATCACAATGCTAGGCCATTGAACTATACCCAGCTACAACCCCTAGCCCTTTTTGTTTTATTTTGCAATAGGGTCTGGCTAAATTCTTAAGGTGTCTTCAAATTGGAATCTTTCTGCTTCAGCCTCTAAGTGGCTGAAATTACAGGCTTTTGCCACGGACACCTGGCTAAACTTCATTTAGCCACATTATACTGTTATAGTATAATATGTTATACTGTTATAGTATAAAAGCCACATTATACTGTTATAATGTGTTTCATATTATACTTTTTCATGTGTTCTTTTCCCAAATCACCTCACAAGTGAAAAAGAAGCCTCACAAATGAAAAAGAAGCCTCATAAATAAAAAGAAGCCAAGTCAAGTACTTTGGATCAGGACAATAGGAAAGATGGTTTGAGGGTACGTAAGAAATAAGCAAGGCCCTGCCCTCACAGACTCAGAGGTGCAGAAGTGAAAGTGCGAGATGCAGGTTGCTTTGAGAAGGGGCCCCAAGAAATTAGCTTCCTGGGATTCAGTTCAGTGTTCAGCCATTTGGTTACTTAGAGGTCTCTGCATCCCTAATTCAAACGGGCCTTGCTCAAAGACTTTTATTTTATGTTTTTGGTACCAGGGATTGAACTCACAACCTCATGCTTGCCAGGCAGGTGCTTTGCTGCTGAGCTGTATTCCCTGGCCCCCTCCCCATCTTTTGTAGCTTAAGCTACATAGGGAGTCTTAGACTCACTGCGTACCCCAGGCTGGCCTCAAACCCATAGTGATTCTCCTGTCTCAGCCTCTTCAGTGCTAGGATTACAGGCATGTGCCACCATGCCCAGGCTCAAAGACTTAATGAATAAAATCCTGATCACAGAGGAACTATCATGAAGGATCAACAACTGGGATCTCATATTACTAAAAGAGGGGCTGAGGATTTAGCTCAGTGGCATAAATACCTGTCTTGCACACGTGCATTCGTGAGTTCAATCCCCGGTACTGATTAAAAAAAAAAAAAAGACCCTGTCTCATATTACTAAAAGAGTTTTTCTTTCTTTCTTTCTTTCTTTCTTTCTTTCTTTCTTTCTTTCTTTCTTTCTTTCTTTTTGGTACCAGGAATCAAACTCACGACTTCATGCTTACTAGGCAGGCACTTGTGCCGCTGAGCTAAATCCTCAGCCCTAAAAGAGTTTTTCACAGCAGGAGAAACCACTAACAGAGTGAAGAAACAATCCACAATGTAGGAAAAAATGTTTGCCAGTTGTTCCTCAGACAAAGGATTACTATCAAGAATATATAAAGAAATGAAAATAATCAGACCCTCCAAATTTAAAAACTCAACCCAAAAATGGGCATCTGAGAAGAATATACACTTCTCAGATGAAGAAGTACAAACCGCAAATAAATACATGAAAAAATGTTCAACATCATTGGTCATTTGAGAGATGCAGATTAAAACAACACTGAGATTCCATCTCACCTCAGAAAGAATGGCTACTATCAAGAAATCAACTAATAACAAATACTGGAGGGACTTTGGGGAAAAACGAACCCTTCTTCACTGTTGGTGGGAATGTCCACTGATGCAATCACTGTGGAAATCAGTGTAGAGATTCCTAAAAGAACTAGAGGTTTCATTTGACCAAGCCATTCCCTTGTCTATCTTCTCAAAAGAACTGAAAGCATCATATCAAATGATATATGCACATCTATGTTTGTAGTGGCATAGTTTGTAATAGCCAAATCTTGGAAAGAGCCCAAATTCCCATCAACTGGTGAATAGATAAAGATGTGGATTTGTCTACAAATGGAGTACTACTCTGCCATAAAGAAGGTTATGCTCAAGACATTTCTAGGAAAATGGATGCACCTGAGTCCATACTCTTAAGTGAAATAAATCAGAAACACATGTGTAAATACCATGTTGTTTCTCTGGTATGAGAAGCCAAAAGTATAAATAAGGACCAAAATGTTATAATAGGTGTTGTGAAATAGGAAGAAAATGTCCAAGTGGGGAAGGGAAAAAGGGAAAGTGATGAGAAAAAGGAAAGAAGAGAAAAGTAAAAAAAAAAAGAGAAAAAAGGAAAACATGGAAACAAACCTTTTGTAAATGGGGAGGTGAGAAGAGGTTGAAGGAAAGGTAGAGGAATGGGAAAAAAGTTATATCACGTACAGGCAGAAATTCTACATGATGAATGTGAGCATTATGTATATCTAAAATGTGCCAATAAAATATGATTTAAGAAAGGGGTGCCTGGTGACTGCACCAGCTGGCAGCAGACAATGGCATCACCCACATAGTATTGATTTTACAGGTATGCAGAATACAAATGTTGTGTGGTCAGGGAGGCTTCCAACCATATCGCAGAAGCCCTGTGATGCCAGGCAGTGTGCCCTGAGAGGACAGTGCATGAAGCAGTAAGAGTGAAGCAGAAAATGCAGTGGAGACTCAGGAAGTTGAAGAAACCACAAATGTGGACTGTTTGCAGCAAGCCACAAAGAAACCTAGCTCAAGAAAGACACTATTAGGGCTGCAATTGTACGCAATGCTGTAGCAGCAGGTCCACCAAGCTGCTTGGAGTTCACATGTCAGCTCAGCTTTGCCCTTGGTGCTGGACATAGAACCATAGAATTTAATGTTTGCCCCACTGGATTTTGGTCTTGCTTTGGTTTCACTAGTTTCTGTCCCTACATTTCTTTTTGGAATGGGGATGTTTTCCCTGTGCATGGTATGCTGGCAGTGTTTAACTTTCTTTTTATTTTTGCAGGGACACAGCTAAGAGTTTGTTTTGAGTTTCAGAGGAGACTTTGGACTTGGACATTTCAGCAAAGCTGGAACTGTTAGGATTTTGGTGACTAAACACTTTTTTGTTTTGTTTTGTCTTGTTTTGTTTTTGAGACAAGATCTCAGTATGTAGTTCAGGCTGGCCTTGACCTTGTGGCAATCCTCCTGCCTCAGTTTCCTGAGTGCCGGGGTTACAAGTGTGTGCCACTAGGGCCAGACTAAATGCATTTTGCATAAAGAGATGTCTGTGAGTCTTTTGGGGACTAGGGTGGAATGTTAAGGTTTATATTTGGATGTCCCCTCAAAGCCTCATGTGCTTGCTTGGTGGGGTTTTTAAAAGATGATTGAATTATGGGCATCATAGCTGATTTGCTGTTAGGAGATGGGGTCTGGTCAGAACAGGAGGGTCACCGTGGGCGTGGCCTACCAAGGTGAATCTCCCTTCCCAGCTTTTCCCTTCACTTTTTGCTTCCTAGATGCTATGAAGCAAGCAGTTTTTCTCTGCTAGGATTCTTCTGCCATCTATTTCTTCTTGTGAGCCACTCAACCATGAACTGGAACATGAATCAAAGTATACCTTTCCTCCTTTAATGTGTGAGTGTCAGGTATTTTTGTCTCGGTGAAGAGAAACTAATGAATATACCAACATTACAATGAATATCCTTGTACATATTTGTCTAAGCACTGGTGAAAATATTTTTTGTTCCAGGTGTGGTGGCAAATGCCTGTCATTCCAGCACTTGGTAGGCTGAGGCAGGAGGGTCACAGTGAGTTTGATGGCAGCCTGGGTTACATAGTGAGTTCAAGGCCAGCCTGAAATGCATCATGAGACCCTGTCTCAAAAAAATTTTTTTAAATAATTTATCAACTAGTGATTTCTTACTGTCATTTTCTGAAATTCTGTATTATTTCTACCTTTTTTCTGTTTTGCTTTTTTTCTCTAAATAAAAAAAAATTTTTTTGCACGTCAAATTCCTTAAAGTATTAAAAATATAAATGTTATAGGACATGTATATTTAGAATTTTAATAGCTATTACCAAATGTATACTACAAAGGCTGTAACAATTTTTATTCCCATAAGTAGGCATGGAAGTGCTTATTTTTTCATCACTCCACAAACATAGGTTACTCTTAGTCTCTGAGATGACATAATTTTAATTTTCAAAAACTGCACTTCTATAATTACTATAGTTTTTAAAATTACTATGGTTTTAAGACTCTATTGTTTGTACAACTTTTGCAGATTTCCCTACTGATCCTTTTTGATGGAGCTATTTATCTTTTACTTTTTTTTTTGGTTCCAGGCATCGAACTCACGAACTTGTACTTGCCAGGCAGGTGTTTATGCCACTAGCTAAATTCCTGGACCTATCTTTTACTTATTGATTTCAAGGTGGATGTGTATTTATTTGCAAATATATATATATGAAATATTTGTATTTATTTATAACTTTTTGTAAAACATTCTCCCAGTGTCTCTCCTTTGCTAGTCCCACTTTGTCACTTTTGAATCTGTTTTCTATCCACCTCAGGTTCCAGAATTCATTTTCTTTTCAACCTATTAACTTCTGGCCTCACTTGTTTCCCAGGCTGGTCTCATTTCTTTCTTCCTATTTTTAAACTGCAGCTCTAACATCTTTTACTTCAAGATACTGTTTTAATTTGTCAGCTTGTCTATTAGGCCTCCAAATCGGGGAGAGCCACTCTCTGTTCACCCTCTTGCATTAGGTCTCTAAATAGTACCCATAGAGAAATAAGTAACCATGTTCTCCTATCGCCTCATGAAAATGTCTGCCTTCCAACTTTGGCTAAGATCTCAGAGCATCTGACAATCTTTTTATTCATACCAAGTTGACCCTCCAATTGCCATGCCTGCGTAGTTACACCTACTCTCTCCGTGATTCTCATTAGAAAGCTCACCTGTTAATATCCTGGAGAACCAAAGTCATCACACATGACTTAACTTCTCTTTCCTTAACTTCCAAATGTCCACATACATTATTAGTAAAAGGGTGCCTCCTAGGCTTCCTGAGGTAACACTTCCACGCAAAGTCCCTAAACTTATCTCCTTACTTCCCCTAAACTTAATCTCGTTTTTTCAGCCCCATATTTGTAATTTGTCCCTTTCAATAAGATCAGTCTATATTTTACAAAAAAAAAAAAAAAAAAATAAAGAAGACATTTTACTATTTCCACTCTAACCCTTTTTTTTTTTAAAGACAGGGTCCTGCTTTATAATTCAGGCTGGTTTTGAACTCAATGTGTTGCCCAGGCTGGCCTTAAAGTCATGGCGATCCACCTGCCTCAGTCTCCCAAGTGCTGGGATTACAGATGTGAGTCACTATACTCTGTGCACTCTTACCCTGTTTGCCCTTCAGCTACTCTTTGATTACTTGGTCTTCACTGCCATGTATCTTCAGAAAGTGATATATAGTAATTAGCTGGTCATTATGGTTTTACATCTAAATGTCACCCAAAGCCTCATGTGGTCGTAGGTGGTTCTTCTGAAAGGTGATTTGATTTGGGGGGCGCTGTAGCTGTGAGTGCTGTTGGACGGCATGGCCTGGTTGGAAGAGGTCGGTCACTGCAGGTGTGACCTGCCATCTCGGCTTCCTGGCCCCAGTGACATGAGAAGTCTTTCCTTTGCTATGCCCTTCTGCTGAAGTGTTCTGCCTTGGACCCAGCTGACCATGGAGTGACACAGTGGGCCAAAATAAACCTCTCTTCCTTTAAGTTGCTGGTGTTGGATATTTTGTACTAGTGACTAAAAAACGTTACTAAGACACTGCATCTACTTCCTATACATTTCCCACCCAGTTGCAATTTCTATTTCCAGGATTTGCTTATCCATCCTTATCTTCCTTAATACGAAACATATGATGTTGTTGTCCAAATTCTTTTTCTTGGGGCTTTACTTCAAGGCCTTCTCACTGAGCTACATTTCAGCCTCTTTTTAAATTTTTAAATTTTCAGACAAGGTCTCATGAGTAGCTGAATTACACAGGTTGGGCTCAAACTTCTAATCTTTTGATTTTTTGAGACAAGATCTTGCTATAGTTCAGGCTGACTTTGAATTTGAGACAATCCCCCTGCCTCAGCCTCCTGAATGCTGTGATTACAAGGCATGTGCCATCATGTCTGGCTTGATTTTTTTCTTAAGACAGGCTCCACTGTGCATTTGGACTAGCCTCGAAATAGGTAGCCCAGGTTGGCCTCAAACTTGAAGTGATCCTCTTGCCTCAACCTCTGGAGTGCAGGTATCACAGGCATGTGCCACCATGCCTGACTTGCCTAACTATTTTTGTTGAAACTCTTTTAGCTTCCTATTGTCAGATTCTTTCCAGGTTATCTCTTAAAATGTTCTCCATAATCTAAAAGAAATATTTATTTTTATTGGTTTGTTTGCAGTGTATGATTACATTCATCATAGGGAGTTGGCATATGTGCACAACACATTTTAATTTTTTTATGTCTACCCCCCCAAATCTCTTGGTCTTCTTCCCATTTGAAAAGATCTAGCTCTATGTTAAAACAATCATTTCTTAAGGCATTTTTAATCTGTATTTCTTTTTTTTAATAGATGCTTTCAGTTTGTAATAGTCAAATCTTGGAAACAGCCCAAATACCCATCAACTGGTGAATGGATAAAGAAGATGTGGGGTTTTTTCCCCTACAATGGAGTACTATTTTGCCATAAAGAAGCATAAACTCAAGACATTCCTAGGGAAATGGGTGCCCCTTGAGACCATATTCTCTAATGAAATACATCAGACACACGTGTAAATACCACATTGTTTCTCTGGTGTAAGAAACCAAAAGTGTAAATAAGTGATATAGGTGAGTGAAACTCACAACCTACTACGTCCGGTACGAGTTTGTGTTCTCTAAAATCAAAGAATGAATTTTAGGAACGACAGAGGTGAAGAGTAGAATATATTTATTGAGAAAAAGAAAGCTTCTGTCTGAAGAGAGGCAGAAGGGGGGTCCCGAGGGGGTTGCCCAGGACTCTGTTTTTTCCAGGGACTTGTATAGAGTAAAACCATGGGTTCAAGGCGGAGGAAGACTGGGAACTCACAAGGCAGATGGGCATAAGATGGAACATAACTATAGTTAGCCAATAAGATCAATAGTTTAGGTAAAATTGATTACATTGGGGACAAATGGGGAAGCAAGCCATGTAGAAAGTGGGCATTCTTAGAGAGCAGTGACTCCTCCTATAGGGGATTGGGATAGTGACTCTTCATTTCTCAAAGTGATCCAGATTTAATCCCTAAAGATTATACTTAAGGGTGTGGCTGCACTTGTTTTGCCTTCTGTCTGGAGATCTGGCCCACAGCAAGAAGTGTGTGTCCCCTCCAACATCATCAGATATCTGGTCCTCTGTGCCAGCTTCCTCGAGGGCCCTGCCCTGTCTGACTGCCTATAATATTTCTAACTGGCTCAGCTGCCTGTAATGTAAGGACCAAAATGGTATAAATCAGTATTGTGAAATAGGAAGAAAATGTTCAAGTGGGGAGGAGAAAAAGGGAGAGGGGAGAGAGAAAGGAAAGAAGGGAAAAATAAAGAAAAGGAAAAAAATGGAAACAAAGCTTTTGTGAATGGGGAGGGGAAGAGGGATTGAAGGGAGAATAGAGAAATGGGAAAGAAAGAATCAAGTTATATTATGTATAGGTACAAATTATTTATGATGAATGTGATCATTATGTATATCTAAAATGTACCAATAAAATCTGATTAAAAAATACACAGGTGCTTTAACCAGCTAAGCTTTTCTCTCTTTTCTTTTTTTCTTTCCTTCCTTCCTAAAATTCTTTTTAAAACTCTTTTAAACTGGATGTGGTAAAACAGGATGTGCATTCCTGTAATCCCAGCATTTAGGAGGTTGAGGCAGGAGAATTGCCTTGATATTGAGGCCAGCCTGGAATACATGGTGAATTTAAAGCCAACCTGAACTACTAAACTACATAGTGAGACCCTGTCTCCTCAAACAAACAAACAAACAAACAAATAAAAAATAGCATTTTTTACCTGGATATCCCACAAACCAATCCAATTTCAAGGGAACTTCCACTATCCCATCTCTGTTATGGAGATCCAAAAGCCTCTGACATTACAGCTTCTTTTTAGTTCATATTTAGTGGAAGGTTTTTCTGGTTATTTGCTAACAACAATATTGTGGCAATTATTTTCTTTTCAGTTTCATTGACATACACCAACTCCTTGTAATTTCTCCTCTGGATTTCAGCAGTAGCTACTTACCAATATGGATTTCCTGGGTCTTTCTTGTTCCCCAAACAGCCTCAATTTGTGTTCCTTGAAATTTTAACCTCTTATGAGTAGGATCGACAGATAAAATATCAGTAATTCTTTGGTGTGGACTATTGTGGTTTCCTCACAATGCTCACCCTATGTCCTTCAAGGTGTTCTTTCATCTTCCTTTTTTCTTTTTTACTTGGCTCAAGTTCACTCTGCAGAGCCAGTTTCTTCCTCACTCATCACTTTTACCTTCTTAAATAAACTTGGCTACTGCTTAAAAAATTCTTTAGTGTGAATATTTCCTATGCAGCATTTGAATCATGTTTTTTTCACTAGGGATTAAACCCTGGGTACTCTACCACTGTGCTACATCCCTCGCTCTTTTTATTTTTTCATTTCAAGATAGTCTCAGACTTGCTACCCTCTTGCCTCAGTTTCCAGAGTAGGTGAGATTATAGATGTGTGCCACCATGGTCAGCTTGGATCATACTTATAAAATTTATTTACCCAAATTAAATTAACATTCTTGCGTTTTCACTTCCTAAATCTGCCAATTTTTTTTTTTTTTTGAGACAGGGTCTTGCTATGTGGTGCAGGCTGTCCTTAAATTCACTTATGTAGCCCACATTGGCCTTGAACTCATGGTAATCCTCCTGCCTCAGCCTCCCAAGAGCTAGGATTATTGGCGTGCTTCATCATGTTGAGCCAAAATCTGGCAACTCAATCTATGGCTGCTTCATAAAATTTTGACACATCTAAAGACTACTATTCTAAGTAAATTAATTCATTTACTATGGGCTAGAGATGTAGCTCAGCAATGGGATGCTTGCCTCATTTATGAGAGACCCTTGGATCAATCCCTAGAACCACTGAAAAACAAAATTTAAAAAAAGTTGTTTTACCATAATGGTTAAGATAACAGAATATATAATAGTTAAAAAATTTTTTTTGAGGCAGGGTCTCTAAATAGCTCAGGCTGGGCTTGAACTCACTATGTAGGCAAGGTGATCTTGAACTCACAGCAATCCTCCTGCGTCAGCTTCCCAAGTGCTAGGATTACAGGCATGAGCTACAATGTCCAGCAATTGTTTGCAGCTAATAATAATATTATCTGTTTAATATCTTCACCTAAAAATGCCCATTAAAACATGTATGTCAGGTTTCACAATCAACTAATGTCTCTTTCTTTTTTTCTATTTTTCTCTCTCTTTCTCTCTGGGTACTAGGGATTGAACCCAGGGCCTTTGCACTGAAATATGTCCCCAGCTTTTTTCATATTTTATTTGAGACAGGGTCTTGCTAAGTAGCTAAGTTACACAGGCTAGGCTCAAACTTGGTAATCTTCCTGCCTCAGCCTCCTAGAGTGCTAGGACTACATGTGTGTACTACCATATCCGGCATGATCAACTAATTTCTTAATTTCTAGCTCTACTAGAATTATAAAACTTCATTTACAGAGCTTGTCGCATATGGCAAGGGCTATCTAATGGCTAATTGATAATTCTGAATAATTGGAACTAAAATAGATCTGTTAGCATGAAGAGTTACCAGCTGAAGATAGCGTCAGGCTATCAGATTCTAAGAGCCACAGTACAGAGTAACCTTAAAAGTTGAAAGTTGTAATTTGGGAAAGAGAAGAAATTATATTCATTTGCATTGGCTGTATTCAGTTCTGGGAAGTATTTTTTTTTCCATTCTGTTGCAACATTTGGATATGATTTAGAATATGTTCAATAATGCGTCATTGGTTTTTTCCTTTGATGAATAAAGAAAATTGCCATGTGTTGGGAAATATTAAACTCTTGGCAGTAAGATGTTTGCATCATCTGGTTTTACGAAATTCTGATATTTTGCCAGGTGGTGGAGGTGCACTCCT
>PVJX010024006.1:0-28610 GCA_004027295.1 Dolichotis patagonum | reverse complement strand
AGGAGAGGAGAGGAGAGGAGAAGAGACGAGACGAGACGAGACGAGAAGAGAAGAGAAGAAGAGAAGAGAAGAGAAGAGAAGAGAAGAGAAGAGAAGAGAAGAGAAGAGAAAAACAGATGAGTAACACAAAACAATCATGGCCGGGGGTTTAGCTCAGCAGTTTAAGTGCCTGCTTAGCAAACTCAAGGTTGTGAGTTCAATCTCCAGTACCAAAAAACAAACAAAAAAAAATGATCATTTACCACTGAGATCGTATATGCAGAACCTCATGCACACACTATGGTTTATGTAACTTATGGTCTGCACAATTGCATCTGTACATTTTTATGTAAGAACTGTTTCACATACAGGACTGGGATGATATATTTTAACTTTACTGTGGAGAAAAGCAATATACTGATCTCACTGGGTTTTTGTAGAACTTCTTTAAGAACATCAGATTCTTGATGCTATTGAATAAAACTAGTTAGTCAAAATACAGTGGGATCATGAACCTTGAATTATACCTGCATGTTGGGATTTTCATCATGTGATTTTTGTATAGCCATTGGGTCTAGGTGGATAATTTATGAAAGAAAAATGCAGAAGTAGCTCATAGATCTTGAAGCATGCACATGATAATTAATGGATGCATGACATTTCTCAGTTTTCTACAACTTCAAGTGCATTGATGGACATTATTTTTTACTATGGAATGATTTGCATATATCATTGTGCCTGATTAGTAGAAAGAGCAGGAGGAAAATAAATAAACAATATAAGCAAAGTGAACTTCAAGGCCAACTACACATCATCAATCTGTGTTTGACATTATAATATTTCACATTTTTATTTTGCAGTTCAAAAATTCTAACAGTAAAACTTGTTTATCTTTAAAGGCTTTCCAATTTCTAATTAAATTTTTGTATCTATTTCCAAATTGGCAGTTGATTTTATGATTTACCAAGATTTGGTAATTGTATGAATTACCAAACCATTGTTGAGTGCAGTATAAATATTTTATCATTTTTTAAAAAGACCAATTAGGTTTACCACATAATTTATTTTAATAACAGTAATGGAAACTCACAAGTATTACTTTTTTTGTTTGTTTGTAAGAATTATTTATTAGTTTGTTAAAAGTGCTGAATTATCTCAATATTTATGAATTAATTGTTTTATTAATTCATATTAACTAACAGTTGATCTTTCTAACTGCTTCAAATTTGACTTACAAAAAGTTCTTTTCCTATTGAGACACTAAAATTATAAAATGCCTGGAACCTAAAAAGGATAGATACAAAGAAGATAAAAACATCAATATCTACATGTTAAGTAACATTACCATGATAAAAGGCCAGATAGGTCAATATGAAAAAAAAAAAAGATTGTTTTTAGGTTATTTTTATCCAGAAAGTTAAGATATAAAATGCTAATTTTGTTGGTTTCATGGGGATGGGATGGAGGAGGATCCTGAGTTTAACACAGATTAAAGGTACCTGTTTTCAAAAGCAAGGAGCTTGCTTATCAAAGCAGAGTTAACCTAAAATGATTCACTTTAAGACAGTCCTTATTACACTCTCACTTTTAACGTGGTATGTTTAAGTTTTGTCTGATTTCAATTTATTTTCAGTTTAACTAATTCTCCTTTAAACTACTTAAGTAAACACAGAAAAGCTCTGTAAATATCTCTCTTGGCTGCCTTTCCTGAGATTTTAATACTATTCTGTCAGAGGTGTTTTACTTAACATAATAGCTCCTTTTGATTGATAATTTATTCTGGATACTTTCTGAGGGATTGGAATTTATATTTAACAATATTTTAGCATGTGACAAAGTAATTTATATTTTTTATTTTGACACCTTTAACAAGTTTTAGGAATCATTTAACCTTCAAATGGTAAACTTTAGGAACTTTTATTTTTTGATATTTACTTCCCTTTTTTGAGACAGATTTTCACTGTGTAGCTCAGGTTAACTTTGAACTCACTATGTAGTTCAGGCTGACCTTGAACTAACAGCAATCCTCCTGCCTCAGACTCCATAGTGCTGAGATAATAGGCATGTGTCACAACACATGGCTGGAAATAGTTTAACATTTTTAACACTATATGTGTTTACTGGGTATCAGCATACTCTGAAAGGTTTTTCAAGAGGATGGTATGTTATATATGATCTTTTCCCTGTTTTTCTTTTCTCCTTTCCCTCATTTCAGTTATTTCCTTGTGAGAAGTTTTGTCCCCTTTCACTTTCACAGTATCTATTGTATATTATGGGTCTTATTTAAACTTCAGAATTTTACAATAGGGAAATAATACGATTACCCATGCAAGTCTGATTTATTTCATGTATGAATATGGCCTCAAGTTGCATCCATTTACCTATAAAAGCCTAGAGTTTGTCTTTTTATAGTTGGATAGTACTCCATCACGTAAAAATATCACATATTTTTTATCCATTCTGCAGTTGTTGGGCATTGGAATTGTATCTGAGATTTAGCTTTTAAAAATTGAGCTGCTATAAACATGGGTGCACATGTATGTCTGTGATATATATGGCATTTTCAATTCTTCTGGGAATATACCCAATCCTAGTTTTTTGAAGTTTCTAAACATTGATTTCCACAGAGTTTGCTCTAGTCTACACTCCCATAAACACTGGAGAAAGGTTCATTTTCCCCAGAGCCCCATCAGCATTTGTGATAGGTTGATTTCTTGATGATAGCCATTCTTTCTGGCATGAGCTAGAATCTCAGTGTTATTTTAATTTCTATTTCTCAAATGACCAATTATGTTAAACATTTCTTCATATCTTTATTTGCCATTTGTATTTCTTCATGTGAGAAGTGCTTATTCATTTCAGATGCCCATTGTTGTACTTAGTCATTGAATCTGGAGGGTCTGATCTTTTAAATTTTTTATATATTCTAGATAAATGCCCTTTGTTGAGGTACATTTTTTTCCCATTCTGTCAGTTGTCTTTTCACTCTGTTGGTGATTTGTTTTATGTACCTAACTTTTTAATAAGATGAGACCCCTCTGTGTTGATTCTTTGAAGTACAGTATGGATTTTGCTCATGAAATCTGTGTTTATCCTACATGTTCAAGATTTCTATATATCTTGTCTTCTAGTAGATTTAGTGTTTCTGATTAATATTTAGATATTTGATCCATTTCAACTTTAGTTTACTGCATAGTGATAGACATGTGTCTAGTTTTAGTCTTTGGCATGTGGAAAGCCAGTTTCTTCAGTACCCCTTTAAGAAAGAGGTTCTCTTTCTTCCAGTGAGCACAGTTGGCCACTTTGTCAAGGATAAGTTGGATAAGTTTCTTTATAGTTGTTTCTGCATCTTCTAATCTGTTTTGTCTGATTCTCAGGTCTGTTTTCTTGCCAGTAACATGCTTATTTTAATCACAGTAGCTTTGTAGTACAATTTCAAGTGAGGGATTGTGATGCCCTGCCTTGCTTTCATTGCTCAGGACTCATTGCTTTTCTAGGTCTGTTCTTTTTCCAAGTCATATCTAGGCACGCTTTTTCTAGATTCCTGAGGCATGCTAATGCTATTTTGGTTGGGAATGCATTTCAATTTATATGGAAGCATGAGGAATATGACCATTTTCACAATTTTGCTTCTTTCTATCCATTTCCATTTTCTAATAACCTCTTCAAGAATCTTTTAAACATACCATAATTTTCAATATGTAGCTCTTTTACCTCCTTTGATAGACTAAGTATTATTTCAGTTATTTAGACACTATTGTGAATCATGTCATTTCTCTAATTTCTCTCTCAGTCAGTTTGTTGTTTGTGTACCAGAATGCTTTTGATTTTGAGTGTTGACTTTGTAACCAACTTAGCTGCTGAATTTTCCTATTAGTAATAATAGGTGGAGTTTTGGGGGTCTTATATGTAGAATTTCATAATAACTGCAAGTAATGATAACTTAACTTCTTGCTTTTTGTCCTATTCCTTTTATTTGTCTTTTGTGTCTAATTGTTCTGACTAATGTTTCCAGAACTATATTGAATAGGAATGGAGAAAGTTGGCATCCTGGTCTTGTTCCTGATTTTAAAGTGAAAGCTTTCAGTTTTTGTCCATTTATTATGATGTTTGCTGTTGGTTTATCATACATGGCTTTTATCAGATTGTACTAAAGACCATTTATTCTGATTTTCTCTAAGGTTTTTGTCTGGAATGAGTGTTGGGCTTTATCAAAAGCTTTTATTGCACCTATTGAGATGATAATCTTATTCTGTTTCTTTGGCTCTGTTGATGTGGTGTGCTGTGTTTATTGATTTCCATATGTTGAACCATTCCTGCATCCCTGTGATACTTTGTCATGGTATATATTATCATCTTGATGATTTGCCACATGCCATTTGCTAGTATTTATTGAGGATTTTTAAAATCTGTGTTCATTAGGGAAATTTGCCTGTAGTTTTTTATTTTGGTTGGGTTACTCTGATTTTGATATCAGTGTAACACTTGCTGTTAGGAGTGAGTTAGGTAGAATTGCTTCCCTTTGAATTTCTTTAATAGTTTGAGGAGTATTGGTTTTAAATTTTCTCTAAATTTCTTGTAGAATTCAGCCATGAATCTTTCAGGATCTGAGCTTTATCTGTTGGCAATTTTTTAAATTTTAATTACATTTTCAAATTCATTAACTGATATTGGGTTATTAAAAAATTTCTGTTTGATTAAGCTTTGATACTTCATGTATTTCTAGAAATCTGTCCACTTCTTCTGTGTTTTCTAGTGTGAATAAAGTTGTTCTAAGTAGACATTGTGATTTTATAAATTTGTAGTGATTTTAACCTTTTCATTCATCATTGCATGAATTTCAGGTTGTTTTCTTCTTTTCATGATAATTTTGACTATGGGTTTATCAGTTTTGTTCATTTTTTCATAGCAACAATTATTCAATTGATTAATTCTTTGTATTGTTCTCTTAGTCTCAATTGTGTTAATTTGTGTTCTGATCTTTATAGTTTTATCACTTCTATGAGCTTTTCACTTGACTTGATTTTTTTTCTAGAATCTTGAGGTACAGCATTAAGTTGTTTAATTGTGCTCAATCTGTTTTCCTGACATAAGAGTTTATCACTATAAATTTCCTCTTAGGACTGCTGTCATTGCATGCTACATGTTCCAGTGTGTCATGTTTGCATTTTCCTTTGATCATAGATATTGTTTAATTTCTTTCATTTCATATATGACCTATTGGTATTTCAGGAAAGTATCATTCAATTTCCATGTGTATTTGAAGTTTTTGTAGTTTCTTTTGTCACTAATTTCCAATTTCATTACACTATGTTCAGATATTATGTGTAGTATAATTTCAGTTCCTTTGCATTTACTTAGGCAGTCCTATAGGCTGGTTGTATATGGGCCATTTCATAAAGCATCCTGTGTACAGCTGAAAAGAATGTGTATTTTGATGCTGTTGGGTGGAACACTCTGTAAATACTTATTAAGTATATTTGTTCACTTTTTGGATTCAGTTTTGTCATCTCTTTGCTGACATTTTGTCTAGTTGATCTATCTCTCTGTAACAATGAGATATTAAGGTCCTCTATTAAAATTGTGTTATTGCTTATTTTATTTTTCATGTCTATTAATATTTGTCTTATATATTTGCTGAGCCTATATTTAGTGCATTATGCTTATTATTGCTATCTTTTCCCCTTGAATTTTCCTCCAACAAGTATGTAGTGATATTTGTTATCTCTTTTGATCATTTTTGGTTTGAAGTTTACATCATCTGCAAGCAGACTAGATACCCCTACTTTTTTCTGTGTTTCTGTTGAATGGAGTATTGTTTTCTGTCTTTTGACTTTAAGTTTATGAGTTTGATTTTGAGGTGAATATGTTTCTTGTATGAGGCTTATACTTAGATCTTGTTTCTTGATCCATTCTGCCAATCTGTTTCTTTTTATTGGTGAATTGAGGCTATTTAAAATGATGGTAATCACTTAAATCTGTTGGTTTATATTTGTTGTATTATTTACCTGTAGTTTGTGTTCTGATTTTTCCCTCTTTGTAATTGTTTGCTCCCCATGGTGGTTTCTTTATGTTGTTGTTTCAGGAAGGTTGATCTTTTTATCTCTATGTAGTACATCTCTCATTATTCTTTGTACACTTTTTCCAGAAGACGTGAATTTCTTCAGTTGTTCTTTGTCATGAAAGTGTCTTATTTCTCCATTAATTTTGAAAGATATTTTTTCAAGACACACCAATCTGGGTTAGAAGAGATTTTCTTCTGTGGCTTGAATATTTTACTCTAAACTCTTTTTGACTTGACTATTTTTGTTGAGAAGCCAGCTGTGATTCTAATGGGTTTTTCTTTATAGGTAACCCATTTTTTTTCTTTAACAACTTTTAATTCTCTGGTTTTGTGCAGAATTTCTAGGATCTTGGTTATTATATATCAGGGTGCAGATTTATTTTGGTTATGGTTGTTGGAATCTGTATGCCTCACTTATCTGTATGTCTGATTTTGTTCCATGCTTGGGAAATTTTCTGCTATTACTTCTGCAAATAGCTTTCATTAAATGTCATTTAATGAAATGTCATTTATGTTGACATTGACTGCTTTTTTCTTGACACCTATCCATCCTGTATTTCTTTTCTCTGCATCATATTGTGATTTCATGGTCCCTTATTATTTTTCTTTCATGATCACTAGTCATAATCTTGTCTTCAAGGTCTGAAAGTTTGTCTTCAGTTTCATTCAATCAGTTTTGCCAGCTTTGAATGGAATTTTTAGTTTGCTGGATATCTCTTTGAATATGTTTCATGCATTCTATTTGTTTCCTGTATTGTTCAATCCTCAAGGTTTCTTTCATTTTTCTATGTTGTTGTATTTTTATCTGTGTCTTCTATAATGATCAATTCATTCAATAATGTTGTCATTTTTTTACCTGAGAGATTATTTCTTATTACGTTTCTCCTATAGCCTTGTGATATTTTTATTTCACTTCCTAACCTTTCAGTAATTTCAGATATGTGTCTTCCAATTTCTTCTATGTCTATGTCTCCTCTACTTGTTCTGGATGGGCTGGATTCTGTTTTTTTTTTTTTTGTTGTTGTTGTTGTTGTTTTGTTTTGTTGCCTTTTCATTTTCACCTCTTGGTTCACATTTTTGTCCTTTCAGTCTCACTAGTCTCATTTGTGAGTTGTGTGTGTTGTAGTCAAGGTCCTACTGTGTGGCTAGCATTCACCCAGTTTCCAGGTCACACAGTGTCGGGGAGGGGCCAGTTACCTAAATTACTCCTGTAGTGTCATTTGGGTAAGTCTTGGATTCTTCCTGTGATGACTAACCTTGGAATATTCATGTGAACCAACACTGGACATATCTCTAATGCTTTTTCAGACATTTTCAGGCAGCTGTTCCCACCATCACATAGTGTGTCACCCAACTGGTGTCCTACTATGTCACTGTCTCACAGGATTTTCCAGTGTCCTCTGGATGGAAGAAGGGGTCACTAGCACTCTTGAAGGTCCACATGGATCCTCTAGATGGAGGCTGGGGTCACTGGCGCTCTGATATGCCCACCAGGGTCCTCCAAATAAGGGATGGTCTTTTTTGAGGAAAATAGGTACACCTTGAGGCCATATGTTAGTAATTAAATCAGACATATAAGTTTAAATATCACATGATTTCTCTTCTATGAAAAATGTAATATATCAATGAAGTAAAATGAAACATACAATAGGAAAAAAGAGAAAAACTATTATTATTATTGAGCATGGACAATATACCTAAAAGTGACCCTTGATTTATTATAATTGTCATATGTTTCAGGGTCTGGTTAATCCCTCAATCACCTGGGCAATGGTACAATGAAGAATAAAATAGAAAGAAAATAATTGAAAATTCCAGGCATTTTAGAGAGTCTGAGCTCTTATCAGACTAATGCCAAGAATCTCTGAATGTGTCACAATTTATTGGTTGCACACAACTTTTCCAGGAGATTGTAATAAGATTATGGGAAAAGTGGAATGGAGGACACTGACACAATCAAGGTTTACTAAGATACAAAGCATTCTAGTATGAATGACTATTGATTAATGGAAATTTTATTTTTCCCTTGTTAATATTTACTTCTGTAGAATTTTGTGCAAGTCAGGCAGACCTCAGCTGAAATGTTATCCTGCCTTAAAATGTCACAGCATCAAGGATCATAGAGGTTTCAACTGATATGAGGAGCATGAAGAATTCTGTTTCCACATGTCAACTGCTGCTTCATCAGGCAAAGCATACAGGCATAGAACAGACACAGATCTTTAATATACAAATCCAGTTTAATGACTTATGATATAAATAAATTAATCTGTCACTGCAAAATAATGGTGGATGGAAGGAAAGACAAAAAGAATGAGTTATGTTTATATATGTACTAATTTTCTACAAAAATGTAATTTACATACTGTAAATATGTACTAATTTTTAAAAAGAGAAATAGATCATTAAATTAGATAGATTATATTTTAAGAATAAAAAGGACCAATGTTTAAAAATCCTCACATGAGTCTTCAAATGTAAATATTCATGTAAAGAAACATGATTCCACATTTTTTTAAAACAATAAAAAGCAGGTAAAATTTAAATCAGCCAATTCAGATGAGAAACAAAGAATGTATATACAGATTACTAACATTTTAAAGGATAAAGAAAATATATTTGAAAAATTTTCTGGCTTTATGTCTATTCTTTATATCACTTTTCCTTAAATTAAATGTTCAATCTATTTTATATATTTTATTAAGAATATCAAAAAAGGCCTAATGGGTTCTCTCCTTAGGAAACATGAATATTATTGAAGAACTATTAACTCTGACATGTAAATTTCATTAGATTAAGACACACATGGCAGATTAGGAAGGCATGCTCCAAGGTATGACTGAGTGCATCATGGCAAATTTGCCTTGGAGTTGGCATCTGATCTCTCATCTCTTCTTCTCCACAACTTTTGTCCCTGGTCTGCTTCCCATTAAGCAAGAACTAAGCAACTTTGCTCCTCCATGATGTTCCTAATTTGGAGCCAGCCCAATATGGACTGAATTCCTGGAAACCATGAGTCAAATTAAACTTCTCCATTAAATGTGAGTATTGAATATTTTGTCTCCGTCACAAGAAAGCTAACTAATATAAAATAGATTAAGATACATCCAAAGTTACTAAACATATAAGCATGCAATGAAAATTTGAATATATAAATGATAAGAAAATGAAAATCACTATCACCATTCTCATTCTTAAAGGTTGTTATCATCATCATCATTATCATGGGAGTTAATATTTACTGGAATGCAATGATGGATACAGTAGAATAAATAAAATATTTTTTCACTATTCTGTGACAACACTGTAACAGTGATTTTGTATCAAGGTATTTAGTTTTTCTAGGATCATAATTCAATTTATAATACTATTTATATAATTCATAATTTACAGTGGAAGAAATAAGAAAATATGTAAAATATTTTCCTCTTCATTTGGCATGTAATTGAAATTTCAAGAGAAAAATCTAATAAACTGACAAAGAATCCAAGATAAAGTTCTGAACTCAAGAATCAAAGCCAAAAATCTGCCCAACATACATAACATGGTGTATAGATTTCCGTTCTCTCATATAATATATTGTGAACAAGAATATAAAACACTCTTACTCTGTCATGTCTTCTCTTTTTTTGAGAAGAAAGTATAATGAGTATCCTAAAAATAGTATTATAGTAAATCATATTCTATGACTTAAAAATAAATCAATGTGTTTACTTAGGTGCTACATATACAGATAAATTAACAAGTGGACACACGAGTAAATGAATAGAGGAAAGAAGGAGTAAAAAGAGAAAAATTTTAGGAAATCAAGATTTAACATTTGTTAGTATGTGTTAAATATAGAGGAATTTTTACTAAACAATTGCTTATGCCTGTCATTTAATTTATTTAATTCATCATGAATACAATATTATTTTCATTTTTTATAAAATGAAATTGAGATAGGGGTATTGGCTTATAAAAATATTAGTGAATTACCATTAAAATATAATGAACCAACTCTTAATGAATAGAATAATTTTAATGTTCTGTTGGAATTCAAAGGGAAAAGTCATGGTTATTTCAATACAATGTAATTTATTTTCATTTACTAACTCACTGAGAGATTATTTGAAATGAGTGAGGCTATTTAGATAGTAATAACAGTATTGATAAACATATCATAATAAATGATGTAAATTGTTATACATGAATACGTTTCATCTATAGATGCAATTAAAAATTTTTATTGATGCTTATAACTATGATTAAGTCAATGTCATCTCATTGTATAAGTTAAGTCTAAAGTACCAATTTATGTTTTAATATTTTCAAACAGGTTAGTTATTGTTCACATTGATAGGCTAAAAACTTACAGAAAACTTTCTGAAGACAAAATATTGTTAATAATGGAAAATTAAAAACTACTGTAAGTCTAACAAACTAAAAGGAGGTAAGAGTGTAGCTATTTGAAAATAACAAATTGAAGAAAAAAAGCAAAAATTAAAAACATAAAGAATGAAATCTAATATGTATGTAATTTTGCTATATATGTTCTAAATTTTTAAAAATTAGAAATAATATACCAAATAGAGGAATATCAAGATATCTAGATTTGGGTGTTTATTATTATTTTATCTTCTTAAATAAAGGGTGAATAACAATAGAGCTGTCACAGTTTTTATGTATTTTATAAAAATATAAAGATGAATGATTCATTGAAAATAAATGTAAATTTACATTTCTAAGTGTAAAGTACTTAGCTTATATTAGGAATTATGTGATATTCTAAAAACTAAAGTTTGCATAAAAACCTGGAAACATTACATCTCAAAAATTTAAAATATGTGAAACAAAATTGCATTTCTGTAAAATATTATAATATCAATGTGAAATTATTTGGCTTTTTAGGACACCTTACTCATTTCATGATTGTATCAATCTGCTGAACTCACGAAGTATACAAAAAAGGTATACAGTATATGTGTGTGTGTGTGTGTGTGTGTGTGTATGTATATATATATATATATATATATATATATATATATATATATATCAAGATGTTCATTGTATACCCTATTGTAATACTCTCAGTTAACACACACAACTTCAGCACATAAAAGAAGTTAATACATTTGTGCAAATGTATATATGCCAGTGTAAACAAATGCACCGAATACATGTTCCCTGACATAAAGAAAAATAAATGATGCAATCAGACTAAGCAATGAGAATTTTAAAATAGTCTTGAGGAATATAATTATGTTATTTGACTCTTTAATTCTTAAACTGTCCAAAACTTAACTTTTTACTAATTTTTTAAAATTCAGTTAAGAAATAAATGATGAATTTAGGATCAATATGATGAAACAATACAATAAAAGAAAAATTGGAGATTAAATAATAAAAATAACCTCATTCATTGTAAAATCATTTGTGGACTCTAGTACTCTAAGATCATTTAATTCCTGATGGTCAGTAGCTAATTTTAAGCTATTCTGACAATTAGTCATAGCTACTGCATTTTTCATTCTCAAGAATACATATATTAGATTGGGTTACTTGTAAATAAATGAGAGATATCATTTTCAAATTTGATATTGTGGAAATGAAATGACTTGATTTCACAGAAAATAAAAATGAGATCGTAAGTACTTGGGAATCAGGTGCATTATCTATAGAAATATGACATATAAACTCAAAACTAGATTAATTTGACAAATAGAAAGATATTTGGTAAGAGAAGTAAGTGATATAATTAGACTCTTTACCTAGAAAAAGACTAATGCTTAAATAAATGTAAATTTTCAGTATAAATAGATGTTAATAAGCAAGAGACAAAGACAATAATAGTTAACACACAGGCACTTTAAAAATATGAGCTCATTTTAACATATCCACTAACTTTGAGGCAGTTACAATCATTGTATACATTCTACTGATGAGGTGATTGTCAATAGGTAGATAAAATAATACCTACATGATTATACTATTGATGATTGTTGGACATAAAATCTTATATAAGGGATTCTGCACAAAAAAACACAACTTTAAACCTTTCTCGTTGCACATAACTTCCTGTAGACAGTCATCTAGAATAATGAAGATTATTTTAGCCAGACTTTCTTGGATATGACAAAATACCTGAGACAAATAAGTTAAAGGGGGAAAGGTGTAACTAGCTCATTGCTTATGAATTTTCAGTCCACAGTCACCATGTCTGTTGTTTCTGGGCTTGTAGTAAAGTATCTCAGTGAGGAGCATGTAGAGGAACAGACAAGCTGGAATCACAAACATGAAAGGTGGGTAGAGAGAAGATAAGAGTCCTCAGGAGGATATCCTTCAGGACTCATTCCCTTTAACCATGGGCCAACTGCTAAGTTCCCACAGCACCTCTGCGCCTAGTAATACTGCCAATTTATGAATCCATCAGTTAGATAATTTGCTGATGAATTTAGAGTACTCATAATCCAATCATTTTCACAAAGACCCTATCTTTTAACAATTGGTACTAAACTTTAACAGGAGTCTTCTGGGGGATGTTTTATACCTAATCCATGCAGGAATAAAATGATTAGAATGTAACAATATATGAATAATAGGAACATTTGAAATGACAGTGTGATATAATGTGACAACATTTTTTTATGGACTCTGATGTTGTGTAAAAAGTTTAGGAAGTTTATTGATTATAAGAAAACAATTGGAAATGGAACAAAAACAGATGCAACAGAGAAAAATGGAATGAGATAAGTTAGGATATTTCAATAAGGAAATTATGAAAGTGCTAGGTGAAGGCCAAGAAGGAAAAACTTAGAATTAGAATTCAAAGAGAAAACCCCACTAGTTTTGAGCATACTTAGGGTACCCTTTTCTGTTTCTGCTAATTGTGCTTTGTGAAATTACTTAACTTGTTCTACAGTTGTTCCTTGTTCTATGAAATAAAGAATTGAACTACTCCAGTGTTTCATAATTCAAGGTACAGTGATAAACTAATATACTAGTAAACTGGTTGAATTCCATGTTTTTAAACAAGGCATTGTAATAACCAAGGGAAATTGGCTGGAATTATAGAATTCATAAAGCAAAATAAGCATAAAAATGAGTGATAGACATGTTTTATATTTTGCCTTGAGAAACATTATAATAGATATTTTCTGTAGTTTCTAGTTTTAAAAATATATTATTCTATAATGAAAATTTATATAAAGAATAAACTTTTAAAATATTTTATGTAAGAAGTAGTTTTTCCTATATGCCAAAAATATCTAAGAAAAATCATGCTTACATGAAAAGCGAAGCAAATTGAATCTGTTAAAATAACCCTAGGACACCTCTAGGGCATCTAGTATTGAACCCAACATTGTTCCCTGTCAAAATGGAAGAGTGAGAGAGAAACTATAAATACAATAAAAAAATTCACTTACATTAATCTAAGATGGCACTGATGTTATAGCTGAAGGTCTTTTGCTATCTGTTATGGAACAATATGACCTTGTGAGAAACAGTACAGAAGTTTTTGCAAAGGAGAAAAATATGAATGATATATTTTCAAAGTGAATTAAACAAGCTTCCTGAAATAAAATTTTTTAATTTTTTGATAAATATAAATTTAAATATAATACATGCAGAAATAAATTAAAGTTTTAGTTTTATATGGCATGAGTATGTGGGCATATGAGAATGCTAGTTCCCTAGTTTATAAATAAAAAATTATCAACAATGAAAATGAGCATTTATCAAGTTATATCTCAGCACACATATAATTCAAAATGATAAAATACATATTTAAGATGTTATATATTTATGAATTTGTACAAGATGGCAATATATTAAAATATTTGTAGCAAGGAATTTCAAACAAAGCAGACTCAAGTAAATCTTTTTGTATTAAGGGTTATATTTAGTACATTCTTTGTTGGTATACTATAGATCACAACTTTTCAAAGATAGAGGTAATTTAAACTCAAAAAACATACACATAAGTCAGAATTGATGAAGAAATGCTAGTCATTTTTAATGAAAAAATTAAGAAACTCAATTCTTTAGCTTTATGTTTAATGAGGGACTAAATACTTCCCTTTAGTGGTTCTTCACACCCTGAATTCTATATAGTCACTGAATATTTTGGTTGACTTTCTGAACTCGTTTCAGTTTTCTGTTTCTAGAGGATTCTTTCAGTTCCATTTTCTATTGTGCTTCCCATGAGCATACCCTGCTACAGATCCTAATGCTTGCGTTGCCCATCTGAGATCTGGAAACCTGAATGCAAATTCTGATCATTTCCTTTTCTGGAAGTTTAAAATTGGCTTCTCAATCTTTCAATATACTATGATCCAATATATTTTAATGATATTTACCAGGGTCATCTCTGCTGTATATTTTCTTAGTCTGAAATTACTAAGCTTTCATATCTATGAGATAGGAAAATTAGGACTCTGAATTTATAATAAACTCTGAATTTATGATGAACACGTACTTTGGTGCCAAATGTTACATACTTTAGTTAGTGGGTCTATGACCCCAATTCCACAGAATCATACAAGCCAATAGGTCTATGATAACTGAAGATGCTTTATGTGCATTGCTCTATCTTGCAGTGTTTATCAAAGGAAGCATGAGGAACAGGAAACAATAAAAGCAAAAAAATGTAGGACACTACCAACACAAATAAACTTAAACTTTTACCTTGAATTTCTTCATCTATAATGTCTATATATTGTTCTATCATTTGCATCTTTATATACCTTAGTGAAATCAAAGATTACTCTTGTCTCTAAACTTCAACTTCATCACATGTGTACATATCATATAATATCTTCAATGCAATTAGTAAATGTTTTAAACTTTTATTCACTGAAGGTAATTTAAAAAGTGGGATAATGTCTAGGTACTTCTGTTTATCAATTTATTCAAGTATTCTGAGAATTAAAATTTTCAATATGACTATTGCAGAATACGCATTCCTAAACTTTTAGAATTTAAAAATATTTGAGAGACAGGAATATTGTGAAAATTCTATGCTGCCTCAGGCAATTAATACAATAACAAAATGTTATATTTGGAAATGTGCCCAGTGCCTCCACAGTGTGTACTGTGTGCAAGTGTGTGTGTTGTCTAGAGTGATATCAATGGATATAACCATGTTGACTCAAGTATCTACAGCTGACAGGGCACCATTCAGGCATTTTGAAAATCCTCAAGTAACAGTGTCGACAGCTGACAGATAAAGAATGATGAATTAACACACTCAGAGGAAAGGATAGTAGTGATGAAAGAAGGCTAAGAAAGTTTGGAAAGTTGATTTGTAATGGAATTGATGTATAAACTTTCACAGACACCTTAACCTCGAAGGCTTTGGTAAATTACATTCAGATTTGTCAGTCTACTAATATTGCTCCAAAAAATGATAAAAACCATTAATCGATTTACATACCAATGGAATGTTCAGTTTTTAATAACATTATTTTTTCATGCATATTAAATAAATAAAAATCCTAAATAGAAAATGTCTTAATACTTTGAATATGAACAACTTATAAACATAAAAGTATATGGCATAAACTACACTTATATCATTTTGGTAACACAATATTTTGGGGTTGTACTCACTAAGGTAAACATCATTTAAAATCCACAAAATAATAATATAATTCTTAAAGCTATAATTTTATTTTATTTTTTTTCTTTTTATTTTAAAGAGGGTAAAATTAACCATAACAAAACAGAACATAAGAAAACAATGTAAGAGACACAGATATCAAAGCAAGACAAATGGCGATATTCACTACCTATCATATTGTCTCTTGTTTTCTTCCAAACAGTTGTCCATATCTTCACATACATTGAATTCATACAAAACAACATAGTATAAAACTGATCCAAACAGAGTAATGAAAGCATTTTAGGTCTTCAAGACTAACCAATAAGGAAGTCAACAATAGCTGTCATAGTGTCTAGCATTCTTTTCAAAATAGCTGTCCATACAGTCAAGTATATTGAAATTAAACAAAATAAACAGACTAAAATTACCCTGAACAAAGAGTGATAGTGTTGCAGGATTTTACATTATGATGCTACGGAACCAGCATGGGCTGTCTTAGTGTCTCTTCTTCTTCAAAGTAGTTGTTCATTTCATCGTGCATTTTATAATCAGTTCTTCTAAAGTGTATAGAAGTTCTACGCATGCATGAGTCTCTACATGTATATCTATCCTTTTTGTATTAGCGGGAAAAAACAAAACAAATTCCTAGAAAAACATGAAATGAAAAAGTCATATAAAACTACAATACCAGGTGATCTATAATGGTTACTGTAATGTCTCTTGTTATCCTCAATAGAATTATCTATATCATCAGGTATAGTATAATTGAACATAGCAGTACATAACAATATTAATAAAAAACAAAACATTGGAGACAATATAAGACTTCAAAAAGAGGTAATAGTCAAGCCAGAGTGGGTATCCTAGTGAATTTTATCTTCAGAGTATTTGTCTATAGTCTCAGACTTGACACTATCAATCATAACAGATTCAAATAAAATCACTCAATACAAAACAGCAATCTAAACTAACAAACCAGATTCAAATAAGATCACTCATAATAAACAGTGTAAGTAATACAGGACTTCATAATAAGTTAATAGGAAATTAAAGATGGTTACTATAGTGTATTCTGCTATTTTTGGAATAGCAGTTTGTGTCCTCAAGTCTAGTAGAAGTAGACAGACTGGAACAGAATATAACCAAACTAAACAGACTGATAAGAACAATGTGGATTTTAAATCCTGATACACTATTAACAATGTCCTTTGCCTTCCTTTTTTAGATAGTTCCTCCCCTTTCACTTTCATGCGGTGCATTGTACATGTTGGGTCCCACTATCTCCTTTAGCTTTTAAGTTAGTGGTGCAACCCACTGTTTACCTAAGTGGTTCCAAACTTTCTCATTCCTGGACTTGATTTCAAGTTGTATTCCTTTACCTACAAAAGCCTCAAGGTTTTCCTTCATTTTAGCTGAGTAGTTCTCTTGCACAAAAGTATCATGTCTTTCCAAATTATTTGCAGGTGCTGGTTGAGTTGCCCCTATTTCTCTCTGGTTCCCACTCACATAGAGCATCGTTTTGTCATATTTGACTTTCAGTCCATAAACCCTCTTTCAGGTTAAATATATTTCCTATTCAGAGCATCTCATTGGACTTTAACTCCTGCTATCCTCTTCCTGTGTTTCTTTTTGTTAGTGTATAAAGGCCATCTATGTTAGAGATTATAGCCAACCTTCTCCACCTCATTTCTGCTATGTTATTTTTCTGCCATTGATTGTCTACTTTTTTCCTTCAATACACTGTCTGATCCATTCATTGAGGCCTCTCTGCCACTGTTCCTGAAATCCTAGTATCTTTATTCTCTCCCTCTCTAGAATGTCCTTCAGTAGTTTTTGTGGAGTTGGATTGATAGTCACAAACTACCCCAGTTCCTCTTTGTCGTGGAAGCATCTTGTTTCTCCATTAATTTTGAGAGACAGTTTTTCAGGGTACATCAATCTGGTTTGGAGGTTATTTTCTTTCAGGGCTTGGAATACTTTGCTCCAAGCTCTTCTTGATTTGATGGTTTGTGTTGAGAATTCTGCCATGATTTTGATGGGTTTTCCTTTATAGGTGATCTGTTTCTTTTTTCTGATGGCTTTTAATATTCTGTTCTTGTGATGAATTTCTATGATCTTGATTATTTTATGTCTGGGTGTAGCTCTCTTTTGGTCGTAGTGGCTGGAGTTCTGTATGCCTCACACATCTGAATATCATTCCTTTTGCTATACTTGGGAAGTTTTCCTTAATTATTTCTGTGAATAGCCTTTGAATTTCCTTTGAGTTTACCTCTGCTTCTTCACTCACATTTTTTTTTTATTTTTAAGTTATAGATCCTCATCATCTTCTAGCCTTTGTATCATTACCACCTGTTTCCTTGTTATTTTTAAGAGATCTCTCCTTTCAGGTTCACACATTGCAAATCTGTCTTCAATTTATGTCTATTTCTAGTTTCTTTCAGGGAATTTTGCCAACTTCCAATGAAATTTTTTAATTTAATGTTAATCTCTTTGTATCTGTTTCATGTATTCTAGGTTTTCTTTATATTCTTCATTGAAGGTTTCTCTGTTTTTTTGTGTTCCTCCGTTCTTCTGTCTGTGTCTTCTTGAGAGGTGCTTAGAATTTCTTTTATCAATCTTCTTGTATCTTGCTTTACTCATACTAATATTTCAGTTTTGAGTTCATCTATAATGTCACAAAGATATTTCTTTATGTCAGCTGATGCCATGTCTGATATTGCATGTTTGTTGCCCTCAATCTCTTTTGTATTTAGCTGTCCTGGACCCATATTCCTTGGGTAGTCTGGAGGCTTTTTCTTATTTCTTTCTCTTGTCATGTTTTTGGTTTCTTCCATACAGGTGCACAGTGGAGGTTCCAGCCCCTTTCCTTGTTGGTTATGGTTCTTCTGAAGCATGCTGGCTAGGGATTTCTGCTCTCTCCAGTTTGCTGTTGGTCATTGAGTTGCAAGCAGGGGCAGAGCATGCTGCTCCTCCCCTCTGAGCCAGTCAACCAGTGGAGACTTTCACCATATTAGTGTGTGCCACATGGACAAAACCAGTTTGGGACGAATTCAGTGATAATTTTGTCCCTGGCTATTGGGTCTCAGCCAGGGGCATGACCCAGCCCAATCAGATCCCATCAATGTGCTCTGGGCAGGGAGGAGCCAACTGAAATCATTGCAGTTCCTTGTTCAGGCCAGTCCTGCCCAATACCAATATGTCTTCCAGTTGATCACCCCCCTTCCAAGAGGAGGGCCACATTCTGAGTACTCACTGTGAGTTAGTGCAGGACTTCATGGTGGCTCAGCTCTCTATTGGGTTTGCCAACCCTTGACTTCAGTGTGACTGCGGCTCCAGTGAGAGTACTGTTATGTGGGTCCACCAGCTCTGATGAGAGTGCCACAAGTTATGACTTGTACAGGTACAAATTCTTTATGCTGAACATGATAATCATGTGTGATCCTCCAAAATTCCAGGCTATAGCTGAAGGAAACATGGGAAAGTTTTTTTGCTGTTGCTGTTTATGTCTTTCCTTATATTCTTCCATCCCTCTGCAGATGCCTGGAATCATTACTATGGAGCTATCCCTAGATGCAGTGTGGCAGGCTCAGATTTTCTTTCTGTCTCTGGCAATGACACACCCACAACCTCAGTGCCCACCACCCTTACCCACCATCTTAGTGATGTAGCTGTTGCTATATCCTTGGCAGCTGGGAGTTCTGAGAGTGCACGCGCCGCCATGGAATGACCTGCAGCCCCTTCAGCCTCTGACAGCACCTCACAAGATGCTAAGCTGGCACAGATTCAAGGAAAAGGAGCTTGTGCAGGACAGGTGGTGCCTCCCTCCCTGGAGGTCTTAAAACTAAAATTTTAAAGTGAGTAGTACTGACACATATTATGTTTAATTTGTCATAAGTAATTCTTCTCAAAATGATCAGTATTGGTCTTCCAGTATCTCATTATCACTACTGTATTTAAAAGAAACAAATAATATTGATCCTTAGTCCAGAAGGAATGACCTATGATTTTTCTGAAATTTTAGCATTAATGCTTTCTTGAAGGGAAAATAAATGAAATTTTTCACATGAAATATATTAATATCAAAGTGTTTTACATATATATATTGAAGTGTTTTATATACATATGAATGAATATATATATATATATATATATATATATATATATATATATGAATGAATGGGTAATGGGTAATACGAATTGAACCCACAATCTCATGTTTAACAGTTTAACAGACAGGCACAGTGCCACTGAGCTAAACCCCCAACTTAAAGTTATATTGATAAACATTTGAAAGCATCTTGATATACACTTAGGTCTATACTGCTTTTAAGTTGTCTCATAAATATATCTAATTTTTTAAAAACATGTACAGCTATTTTTGACTTACAGTTACACTTATTTATTATGTTTAATAATGTATTATATATTTGGTAGCCATTTTTTATTGTTTTACTTGAAAAAAATTCATTTCTATACCTTTATGTTCCTGCTCAGAAGGAATATATAATTCATTATTGCATATTGTGTGAATTTGTCCAGTTCACTGAGCTTATTGTATATGAGTAATACTCATGCCTCATTAAAATTGAGATGAATTAAGTTATAGAGAGAAATTTCATAACTTAGAACAATCTAAAATTATAAGTAGATTTGAGCCTTGGAAACACAGCAATTATGTTGAAAAAGTCACTTAAAAAGTAAGCAGTAGTAACATTTTAAAGAGGAATCAGAAATAATGGTGCTTACTGCTTTGTAGTTGAGTTATAAGACCTAGGTTGATGCTAAGCTAAACTACCCATGACAAAAAGGATCAGTAGAAAACTGGACACTATTAAAAGATTTAAGTGGAATAATTGTTCATGCATTAAGACATACTTGAAAATTAGGCTTAATTTCTTACTACAGTCCATCTCTTTCATGGGATGCTTAGGTTAACTAACCTAGTATGAGGTTCATGACTGTAATCCAAGCACTCTGGAAACTGAAGCAGTAGGAATCACTGTGAGTTCAAGGCCATTCTGGACCACATAGCAAGACTTTTTTTAAAGCATAAGTGAACTGCATTACGAGTTATCATAATGAACTGGTATTATAAATCTACTGTCTCCTAGAGAAGCCTACATTAGTAGTAGAGATATTTTGTGTTAGATATTGCTAGAGGCAGAGCTAACTTAAACACTGCACCATGACATATAGACCAGTTCTTATAACAATTGATTGCATGAGAATTATATTGCACTGGAAAACATATTTTTTTCTCACTGTTAGACAGTCATAATTTTAGAAAATGGCAGTATTTCAGCAAGAAGAGGAAATACTAAAGTAATACAGAAAACATTGACTGTTTTTGTGCAATTGTCTCATTAAAAATGCATATAATTGATTTGTTTTTATTGGTTTTCTTCTTTTTTTTTTTGGTTGATTTTAATATGCCTGATGGAATGAACAAGTGTTTTCAAGATAATAAGAGGCATAATGGCAGCCATTGTTGATTTCCTATTATCTTGTTTTGAAGTTCTATATTGGTTTAACTGTTTTGCTTTGAATGCTTTTACTCTGTTTTATTTTGTTTGGTTTTATTCTGTTGAAAATAAGAACTTAAAAAATAAATAAAGAAAAAAAAATATAGTATGTTCTGAATAATTTTTTTTACCTTCATGTCCACATGTTTTCTAGTTTACACATTTTACTTATACATTTTTCCAGAAGCAAATGTTTTTGCATTATTTTAAGGCCATATTACATAATTTACAGTTTATCACTTATAAAAATCCAAATCATACATAAAATGCTAATAAAATATATATGTAGTGTATATTTCCTTATAAACATTGAACTACCTAGAATCCAATAATGGTGAAAATTTTATATGTGTGAAAGAATTTATCATAAAACAATTTAGCATATTAACTATCTTATTCTTCAGAATTCCTTGGATATATATGTGTGTTCACAGAAAGAAAAAAATCTAAATATAAGGACTTTTATTCATAGAGCTAAATATCTGACCCTAGATATTTGTCTATTGGGTGTAACTGGATATACTTCACACTACTTTCTTTCTCAAATATCATATTATTCCAAAATTGTAAGACCTAAATTGAGAAGACCAAAAATATAACTATAAAAATAATAAATTTCAATGGAACTTGTAAATAAGGAATTGAGGTTCTACTATAATTGCACACAAACCTGAAAGCTGAAAAAAAAAACGCTGAAAATTATTCAAAATTTTGTGCCAAGGCATGATATATATATATATAAAGAACACTTAATGCCACATTTCTAGCACTGTATATTTTCATGTATCCTGAGTCATTAGCATTGTACTTTTTTGCATTTTTTATATTGGTCAATATGTTTGATAAGTAACACATGACTTGAGATATAGTGTGACCTGAAGATACTGTGACTGCTTTGTGAGTAGCCAAAAATCTTGAAACTGATTTTTTAATAAAACCAAGTCTTTTGAAATAATAACTGCTGATTCACTATTAAGCGAAATACAAAATGTGAAAGGATTACATGGCAATTAATTCAGTGCAAAGTATATTAAAAGTAGCTTCAGTGTTTAGAGCACTAAAAACTAATTTGCTCTAGCTTGCAACAAATAATTTGTGAGTTTTGAAATTAGATATTCTAAGGACAAAATACCAATGTCCTTTACCTTTATTGAAACTAGAGCTCAACAGACTTTTAAGATATTTCTAGTTTCTCAGAGAAACAATGCAAAAAATTTAATTTATGTAGTTTATTCAATTCCCATACTAAGTTGAACAACAAATTTAAAGTAAGGCCAAATTAATTTCCTTATATTTACCAATGTGTAGAGTTGAAATATATCTATTTAAAACACATTTATATATGTATATAGATATAATTTTTTATATTTACTTTTTTATTTTGAGAGTAATAAAACAAAACAATAAAATGGAACAAAACAAAACAGCGAGAACAATATGGGATTTCAAAAACAAGGCAGAAGGAAATCGCACCTAGTTGCTATATTATATCCTGTTTTCCTCTAAACAGATCCTCAGACCACTGGGCCCAGGTCTGCAAAATGAATCAATCATTGCAAGCATTAAATTGTGTTTTGTTCTTCACTTGCTATCATCCCAGCCTGTGTTCCTCTGAATCAGCCAGTTGCCTACCCGGGGTGTGGGAATTGCTCACAGGAAAGACAGGCTGACTTATTTGGTTCTCTTCTCTGCCCACAACTGGCATTGGTTCACAGGAAGAATGGGCTAACTCCTTTGTTCCCTTCCCAGCCCACATAGCTGCTTCTGCCTCATGGGAAAGGCAGGCTGCCTGCTTGTTCTCTTTCTGGACCATATGACTGCTGATATGACATGATATTTGAAAAAAAAAGTAGTGTGGAGTATATCCAGTTACACACAATAGTCAAAATTAAAATTAATTTAAATTTAGTTTTTAAATTAATATTTTAAATATAAAACAGTTTGAAATAAATATTTTAAGTTATCTTAAAATTTTGAAAATATATCTTATATTTTCCTCTCTGTAATACTTTTAACTTAGATGTCCCAGTGTTCTCCACAGTTCAAGATACATTTTAAAACATAGGGTCCTAAATTTTTACCATCAGCAGTTACTATTCAACAGTAAAATTATGAGGGCTCCAGAACCAGTCAATAATACAAATATAGGTACAAGGGTCTCCAACAGGTTGTAGGACTGACAGTGAAGTAGTTTACTCATGATTTAAGTTCATCAGCAGAAAAATTATGTCATAGTAATTTGTGATAATTTCTTATATTTCCATTTGTTTCACTATAGTGGTCTCATATTGGTATTTTTCATGATTATATATTGCTTTAAAACATAATTATCAGTGGTGTGCAATAATGACTACAATTTTAGCTATCCTTTTTTAATTATATGGTGCTCATTTTGTATGCTGTCAATAAAAAACATAAACTATGGTATCTGGTTAAACTTTCAATGTTATGGGGATGTAACAAACAAGTGACAAAACTGAAAAAATATTTATGTGATTCTAATAATCTATTAGGTAAAAGTGATTCTTTAGATCAAACTCATTCTGGGCCTCAATCACATCAAAAATCACTACAAGTTAATGTTTCATTTTGGTAGTTAAAAATCCATTAACAGAAGCACAAGAGCAAGAATCACATACTGTGCACTGATCTATATTATGCAGCACAAAAGGCAGTAAGAGATTTTTGTAGAATTTATTTATTGCAGTACTGGAGCAGCAGGAGAAACACTATGGAAGGGCAGAAGGACACAAGGAGCTAATTGAAAAATCCCCCCCCACCAGCCCTGAAACATCTTGAATAATCAATAATGCAGAGATGAGAAGATAACCCAAAGAATAAAATAGACAATCAAAAGTCCATAATGATAAAAAAATAAGTGAAAACACAGGAAAAGAAACAACTCCTTTTGAGCAAGAATTGCTCCAAAATATAGAAAGAATGAGAGTTGGAAAAATCAGCAGTGAAAAATTCTAAACTATATTATAAAAAAAACTAATCTATTTATAGAGTGTAATTCTAGTAGACACCATCTCATCTATGTCCTCAATGTCATTATAATACATAATTCATTCTGGCACTATATAACACTCTTCCCTTATGGAAAAAATAGTACAGCATATTTTGTGCATCCTTTCCAAATTTGTCATGACAAAAATGAACAAAGAAAATAAACTTCTCTAAAAAACTAACTTTCAAACTAAAGTTATGAAATACTAGTGTCATCAAAAAACAAAACACCAAGTGAAACTACTATCTATTAATACCATAACAAATTAACATGGGTGGGTGGGTGTGTGTGTGTCCTGGGAATTAAATTCAGGGCCTCATACACACTGGTTATATGCTCAATCACTGAGTTGATGTCCAGCACAACAAGCTTAGTTTCTAAACACAAATTTATTATTTTATTTTTTGTGAATTAGAAATTTTGCCAGAAGTTCTAACCGGACTAAAAGAAATTATTGTTAGGGTTGTGTTCTTTTCCAAAATTTTTAGGGAAAAAATCCATTTTCTTACTCTTCCTGGCTTATAGAGGATGACTGAATTCCATGGCAATTGGTCTTTCTACATCTTTCAAGCTAGTGGGCTCTTGCTTCCTTTCCTCTCTCCTCATATCTTTCTCTCACTCTAACCATTAAAATTTTCCACTTAAAAAAGATGACGTGTTCAGTTTGAAAATCAAAACTAAGCCCTATCTCTGCTCACACTTTTTAGATTACATTTCAAAATCTGTTTACCATTTAAAGTAAGATTTTTATAGTTACTGGGATTAAGACACAAAGAATTTAAGGGCAGAGAGAGGGTAGCCATTATTCTTCTCACAATCATTAGGAAAAAAAAGAGCTATACTGAATATTAAAACAAATTGAGCATCAATGGTCATATCTCAATTTTGTAGCTTTATCATACAATATTAGGCCAGGGATATAGCTCACCAGCTCAGTGCCTACCTGGAAAGCTTGAGGTACTGAGTTCAATTCCTGTAACAACAAAAATTAAAAGTGTAAAAAATCATGCAGCATTAATATTTTCTTTTATTTTTTATTTTTTATTTTAAAGAGAATAAAATGCAAGAGAACAGGACAAAGCAAATCAGAACAGAACAATGCAAGCAACATAGCACTTCACAACAAGACAAGAAGATATCAACAGTAGCTACCATGTCTCTTTTCTTTGAAATAGTTGAGCATACCATCACACACAACAATATTAAACATAACAAAATAGTATAAAACCATTCAAGAGAATGAAAATGTTAAGGATTTTCAAAACCAAATAATAGGAAATGAACAGTGGCTACCATAATATTGCATTTTCTTTAAAAATTTGTTTATACCATTACACATCATAAAATCTAACAATAGAAAACAATATACAGTCAATCAAAACAGAAGAACAAAAGCATGGTAAGACTTCACAACAAGATGATAGTAAACCAGCATTAGCTGCCATAATGTCTTGCTTCCTTCAAAATAACTGTTCATACTATCACACAAAATAAGATCAAACAAAACAGACTAAAACTAATACAACCAATGAATGAAAGCATTATAAAACTTCAATGCAATATAACCAGAAACCATGATTACCATAAAATCTTATATACTCTTACCATTTCTTACACTAGGGAGACTATACAGTATTTACACATGTGAGTGTGATTTATTTCACTTATGAGTATGGTCCCGAGTTGCATCCATTTTCTTATAAATATCTCAATGTGATCATTCTTTATAGCTGAGTAGTACTCCATTGCATAAAAATACCACATCATTTTATCCATTCCTCAGCTGATGGGCACTTAGGTTGTTTCCAAGAGCTAGCTTTTAAAAATTGTGCTGCTATAAGCATTAGTACACATATATCACTGTGATATGATGTTTTCAATTCTTTCGGGAATATGCTCAGATGTGGAATAGCTGGGACAAATGGGACCTCCAATCCAAGCTTTTTGAGGACCCTCCAGACTGACCTGCACAGTGGTTGCACCAGTCTGTACTCCCACTAATAGTGCAGTCTGCACTCCCACTAACTGAGGACAAGAGTTCCTTTTCCTCCACAGCCTCTCCAGCATTTGATATTGGTAGTCTTCTTTATCCTGGCCATTCTTTCTGGAGTTAGATGGAATCTCAGTGTGGTTTTAATAATGATGCTGAACGTGTTTTATATATATATATTTGCCATTCATATTTCCTCATCTGAGAACTGTATATTCATCTGAGATGCTCATTTTTGGGTTGGGTCTTTGAATTTCAGGGGTCTGTTTTTTTTTTCTTTCTTAATTCTTTATATGTTCTAAACAGAGGTCCTTTGTATGACAGACAGTTCACTAAGATTTTTTGCCATTTGTGGGTTTTCTTTTCACTATGCTGGAGATTTCTTTCAACAAGTAGAAACTCTTTAATAAGACATGATCCCAGTTATTGATTCGGAGGAGTATTTGCTGTGCAGTTTGATTCTTGTTCATGAATTCTCTACCTACCCCTATGTCTTCAAGATTTGTATCTACTTTGTCTTCACACAGATTTAGTGTTTCTGCTTTAATATTTAGATCATTGATTCGTTTAGATTTTAGTATATGGTAATAGGCATGGGTCTAGTTTTATTTTTTGGCATAAGGATAGCCAATTTTTCCAGCACCATTTATTAAAGAGACTATCATTCTTCCAGTGAACATGTCTGGGTCCTTTATCAAAGATAAGATAGGTGAGTTTGTTTGTAGTTATAGTTGTATCTTCTAATTTATTCCATTGATATTCAGGTCTGTTTTTATTCCAGTACCATGTTGATTTTATTACAGTAGCTTAGCAGTATAACTGCAAGTCAGGGATTGTGATACCTCCTGCTTTGTCCTTGTTGCTTAGAATTGCCTTTGCTATTCTAGGTCTCTTCTGGTTCCAGGTGAATTTAGGAGTGATTTCTTGAGATCTATGAGGTATGCTAGTGGTTATTTTTATTGGTATTGCATTAAATCTGTATAACAATTTTGGAAGAATGGCCATTTTCACAACATTTGTTCTTCCTATGCATGAACAAAGGATGTCTTTCCATTTTCTGAGGTTCTCCTTGATTTCTTTATTTGGGTATTATAATTTTCCCTGAATAGATCTTTTGCTTCATTTGTTAGATTGATTCCTAAGTATTTCATTTTTTTGAATGCTAGTGTGAAGGGTGTGGCTTCTCTTATTTCTCTCTCAGTGATTTTGTTGTTATTGTATAGGGATGCTATTGGTTTCTGAGTGTTGACTTTGTATCCAGCTACATTACTGAATTTATTTATAATACCTATGAGTCTTTCAGTGGAGTTTTGGGGGTCTTCTATGTAGAGTATCATGTTTTCTGCAAATAATGATAATTTAACTTCCTCTTTTCCTATGCTTTCTTAAGTTTTGGTACTACTGTAATATTCGCTTCCATAAATGACTTAGGAAGAATTGCTTCCCTTTCAATTTCATTGAGGAGTTTTAGGAGTGTCAGCATTAAGTCATCTTTGAATTTCTTGTAGAATTCTGCAGTGATTCTGTCTGGCCTGGGCTTTTCTTTGTTGGTAAGGATTTAATTGCATTTTCAATTTTGTTCATTGAAATTGGGCTATTCAGAAGTTTTACATCTTCTTGACCCAGTTTTGGTAGTTCGTATGTTTCTAGGAATCTGTCCATTTCTTCTGTGTTACTGAGCCTATGAGAGTAGAGGATTTTTGAAATAGGTGTTGGTGATATTCTGTATTTCCACAGAGTCTGTAGAGATTTTACCTCTCCATTCCTTATTGCATGAATTTGAGTTTTTTCTTCCCTTTTTTAATAAGGTTGGCAAGAGGCATGTCAATTTTACTTATTCCTTCAAAGAACCAACTCTTTTTTTTAATTTAAATAAATAAAAAACCAAACAAAACAGAATGAAGGGTAGCAACAATACAGAATTCCAAGGAAAAAGGGAAAAGTACAAACAAAAAAAAACACTAAGAAATCATTACTTGACAAATTACATACTGACATTTTGGAAATAGTTGTTCAAATCACATAATTAAAACATGCAAAGTATACATTCAAACAGTGATGCTGTTAACAGTTCTGCTCCATGATCTAACAAAAACAGCAATATGGTCATCCATCTTACACACTCAAACATACATGCAATTATATCAAAGGGTAAAATTAAACACAACAAAATAGAACAAAGTGGGTCACAAGAAAGCAATGTAAGAGACATAAATTTCAAAACTAGACAATTGGAGATATTCACTCTCTATCGTATTGACTCTTGTTTTCTTCCTAATAGCTGTCCATATTGTCACATACAGGGAATTCACATGAAACAACATAGTATGGAACTGATCTAAGTGGTACAAGGAGGGTGTTTCAGGTCTTCAAGACCAGACAATAGGGAAATCAAGAATGGCTGTCATAGTGTCTCTCATTCTCTTCAAAACAGCTGTCCATACTTCATGTGTATTGAACTT